>PISX010006132.1:0-38831 GCA_004024625.1 Mellivora capensis
GAGTATAGATTTTTAGCCTCTTTGGTTAGGTTTATTCCTAGGTATCTTATAGTTTTGGGTGCAATTGTAAATGGGATTGACTCCTTAGTTTCTCTTTCTTCTGTCTTGTTGTTGGTGTAGAGAAATGCAACTGATTTCTGTGCATTGATTTTATATCCTGACACTTTACTAAATTCCTGTACAAGTTCTAGCAGTTTTGTCGTGGAGTCTTTTGGGTTTTCCAAAAGATATGTTTTAGTCAAGTAATTTTCTAGTCAATCATCAACTCATTTCATTTTCCTTAGGAAAGAGGAAGAGAAATCCTTCATTCTCATGTCTGAGTACATCTTGGTTGAGGGTCACTGTTAGGGACAATGGCTCCCCCTGGATATAACTGAAGATACTGAAGACTCAGCATGTTGACCCAACCTTATTCTGACCCCCAAGACACACCTAGGTCATTACTCTCTCACATTAAACTCTCAATAAAAGCTCTTACCTAGCTCTTACTTGTCACATTTTTCTTTTTTTTTTAAGATTTTATTTATTTATTTGACAGACAGAGATCACAAGTAGGCAGAGAGGCAGGCAGGGAGAGAGGAGGAAGCAGGCTCCCCGCTGAGCAGAGAGCCCGATGCAGGGCTCGATCCCAGGACCCTGGGATCATGACCCGAGCCGAAAGCAGAGGCTTTAACCCACTTAACCACCCAGGCGCCCCACTTGTCACATTTTTCTAACGGTAAATTGCACACGTGCACACACTCGCACACACGAAGTCTATTTAACAAGGATTCTATGCTCAAGTTTCACTCAAATTTTAAGTTTTCTAGAACTACTTTTGATTGACATCCCATAGTCAAATAATCAGTGTTATTTAAAAATTTTAAAAGATAACAAAAAAATTCAACACATTAAAAATAATAAAGGGAATAGTCTTATAATTATGTGAGTACAAACATATTGCCCTGTTCTCACCCAACTTCTCTCACCCTTGAGAGAAGTAGCATCAAAAATAAATTACCTGTTTTTCTTTTTTCCACTCAATAATTTATTCCTGGAACTAGGCTTGTTTGCAGGGCTGCTAACAACATTGTTTAATTGCTTTCATTATTCCCTACCGCCCTGACTTAGTCTCACCATCCAGAGTGGCGTTTATTTATTTATTTATTTTTAAAGAAATTTTATTTATTTATTCATGAAAGACAGAGAGAGGCAGAGGCCGAGGGAGAAACATGCTCCCTGTGAAGCAGGGAGCCTGTTGCGGGACTCCATCCCAGGACCCTGGGATCACAACCCACAACCCACGCTGAAAGCAGACTCTTTTTTTTTTTTTTTAAGATTTTATTTATTTATTTGTCAGAGACAGAGGGAGAGAGAGCGAGCGAGCACAGGCAGACAGAGTGGCAGGCAGAGGCAGAGGGAGAAGCAGGCTCCCTGCCGAGCAAGGAGCCTGATGTGGGACTCGATCCCAGGACACTGGGATCATGACCTGAGCCGAAGGCAGCCACTTAACCAACTGAGCCACCCAGGCGTCCCTGAAAGCAGACTCTTAACTGACTGAACCACCCAGGCATCCTCCATAATGACCTTTAAGCAATCCCCACAAATCACCTTTGTGAGGGGAAAGAAGTACATAAACTTTGTTTATGCTCTGTTAATTATCTTATCTCTAACTCACAAGTTAGCAGGGTATTGAAAAAAAATTAAAGACTGATTGCTTCTGAAATCTATCTCTACCATTTCCCAGCGACCCTGGTTAAAACTGACTTAACTTCTCTGAAATTTAGTTTCTTCATCTGTGCCGTGGGTATCTGCATAAAGCCTACATCAGAAAGATGTCAAGAAGATTGCGTAAGAGATCACTTTAAGTGCCCGGTATTTAAAAAAATGCCAAAATGATGCTCCCTTTCCTTCTCTTCTTCATCCTTTTTCTGTCTGGGATATGAAACACCTAAGTCTAGAGCTTTTTCACTATGCTCTTTCCTTGCTTCCACACCCACGTATCGAGTTTCCATAACATTCCAGTCACTGAGCAAGATCTGGGACCACACTGATGAACAAAATGCAATTTTTATCCCGAAGGAGATCCTAAACCAAAGGACTAGATTGCACTTTAATCACATCTAAGGTTATGTTTGATAATCAGACATTTTTCCTAGGAAGAAGAAATTATGCCCAGCCTTCCAAAGGTTTTACAATGTGTATGATTCACAAACTATCCGGTAATACAATATCCTGTGAATTACCTCACTGCTGCGATCAATACAGGACCATGATGTTATCACACCAGCCTACCTGTCCGTCTCCATTGGTGGACGGAAAGGCACCAGTCGCATAGGGCATGGTATGGTCACAAAAACAAAAACAAACAAACAAAAAACTTGTTCCCTCCCCCAACTGTACTTAACGGGTAATGAGACAAAAGTAGGACTGAGCCATTATTTACCACTGGTTCCTTCTGCATTCATTTTTCATAGCCTGTTTATTTGGAGTATGTGGTCTTCACAACATGAATTAAGCTCTTGTTTTAGTTACTGTTACCAGTGCATTCTACTGTTACACCCAATAACTTGGTGCCCCTCTTAAACAATGAGCTCTTTCTGTAGCTATAACCCAGATCATTCCCACTTTGTCCAAGGCTCTGGTAATTTGAATCACCATTGTTTATCTCTTAAAGAAAACTAATTTCACTTAGTGCTGGGGCAGGATAAGAATTTCAAATGCTTAAAAACTCCTATTTATTTCCCACAAAATGGCTGCAATAACTCGGAACAAAGGAAAGCAATTTTTTTTCTTTTTGTTTTTATTTAAATTCCAGCTAGTTAGCATACAGTGAGGAAAGCAATTTTAAAGTCGACTATTGTGTTCAAAATGTGTCTTTACATGGAGATAACTTTGTGATATAAAGTCAAAAGGAATGAGAACAGTACTCTGAAATGGGCACCTGCTCTGGGCAGTGAGTTGGTGACAGCAGATGTCCATCAGGCCCATTTCTGCTACTATTACTCGATAATTCCTAAATGACGTCTGTTTTGACAGACTGTATAAAGACAACAATGACAAAATTAAATGAAGAGAGTCTATACACCTATGACCTTACACTTGATTACCTATACAAGTTATAATAACTAATATTAACAATAATACCAACAACACACCACATAGCTATAACTACAGTAAAACCCTTGGTCAGGAATGACAAAGGAAAATGTCTTGATCTTGAGTCAAGATCCAAATCTTTTCTCTTATCTTGGCCCTTCTGCCTTGCTATGGACCCAGTCTTCAGCCTTCTCTAGCTCCTGTTCCTTGCTCCCCTGGTACTTTTTTGGGGCCACTAGAAATCAACTGTAGAATTTCTGAGCTTTCAATACCCAACCACTTGCATGGAGTCTCCATCAGTTGTATATCTACAAATATATCTGCTTATTTTTCCTAACTATTTTTCCTAACTCTGAACATGTGCTAAAATTTCAAGCTCAAAACATTCTCCAGATGTACAAATGACTCCTATACCAACTTACCCCAAGAATACCAGCTATAAATGCTATAGTCTCTCTCTCTCTCTCTCTCTCTCTCTAATGTTTAACAGGAAGATAATAGCTCCAGGCCTGAGTTTCTCTCACTCCCTAGCTCTCTGCCTTCCCAATTTGGAGGCCTCAGAGCACCTTGTAAACTTCCCAATATCACCATCAAATGTCAAATGTGACAATTGTTCCTGAGGAAAAAACCTGCTTGCGGCTTCTCTGAAGTTTGATAGTTTAATTGTTCATTGTCCAATTTGGTATGGCTTAGGAAATCACTGTCTAGTGCTCTAGAAAATTATCATCAAAGTATTGCTTTAAAGATGTAATATTTCCTTCAATATAACTGACCTTCAGTTGTATTTCCAGTAATTTTGTTTTCCACATCACAATTTGTTTTGTTTTGTATCGTGTTAACAAATTATGCCCCTTAAATTTACACAATATGTCCAATATATTTTTTTTAAAAGAAATAGGCACAATCTTAAAAAGAAAGACTCAACTTGTCACCTTATTTAACCTTAGCATTTGAAGACATTCTCTATTACTGTGTCCTCACTTGGTGCTAATTATTCACCCTGCTATCTTGCCTATTAACAGTAATTTGTAATAATTATCTATTGTTATAATCATTGTCTATTGAGTACAGGAGACAAGCACTTATATGAAAAATCAGATGTCTTCAAATAACAGGAAAAAAAATAGTAAGAGCCCTATTTAAAAAGTAGTTGTGATTCAAACTTTTAAGTGGAGGGTTATTTTCATTCATTAAGAAAAAAAAATCAATAAAACATTTACAAATTAGTAAAAAATTGCTGTTTGCCACATCTATATAGAAAATATTAAATAAGACTATCCCCCAAATTATTTTACCTGGGAAGCTTCAATTCAGTAAATCAAAAACTATTGGTCCAGTAAATTGATTTTCTCACTGATCTGACCAGTCTTACCAAGCTTTTTAGCAGACTAATAATATAATTAAGTCAATCTTAATATACCAATAATATGAATAATTGTTATAACATTTACCTATACTTGCTAACTATATACTTAATATGCTTATATCATGTTATACACCAAATTATACTTTCATCCCTCCCACTAGCATAACTCTTCCAGAAGTTTTATTCACATCTCTTCCTCCTGTAGCATTTGAGGTTTTATGCAGAGTGGGTGCTCATTAAAATGTATGTCAAAACAAATCATTCGTATTCCCAAATCTACTGAATATCCACTGTAGGGAAGGTAATTTCCATGTCTACAGTAATTATAAACCCAACACTCAGAAAGCAAAAGAATATAAGTTTCGGTTATGCAGAATGAATTAATTCTGAAGATCAAATGTGCAGCAGGGTGACTACAGTTAACACTACTCTATGGTATTTTTGAAATTTACTAAGAGAATGGATATCAACTGTTCTTACCACACAAAGAAAAAAGCAGTGACTATGTGAGGTGATGGATATGTTAATTAGCTTGATTGTTATGATCATTTCACAAGGTATACTACATCAAAACATCCCATTGTACACCACATATATATATAATTTTTATTTGTTAATTAGAGTTCATAAAGCCGGGGGTGGGGGGAGAAAAAAAGAAAACAGTGAATCTTCATCTATTCTGTTCTTTCGTTTGCCTGCAGAACCTCATTCCAAAGAGATGAGCATTTATCATGAACTTAAGGCAGCTTAGAGAGGGTCTTTCAACACCATTTTGCAATTTTGTCCAGTAAGATTTAACAAACCAAATAGCAACATCTCCATGCCTATGACAGGCAAAATAATGGCCTTCCAAGGAGGTCCACATCCTAATCCCCAGAATCTAGGAATATGTTACTTTACTGGAAAAGAGGAATTAATATTGCAGATGGAATTAAGTTTGTTAATTACCTAACCTTAAAGTAAAGAGATTGTTCTGGATTATCCAGGTGGGTCCAATGTAATCATTTGAGTCCTT
Source organism: Mellivora capensis (assembly GCA_004024625.1). Lineage (NCBI taxonomy): Eukaryota > Metazoa > Chordata > Mammalia > Carnivora > Mustelidae > Mellivora > Mellivora capensis. The sequence goes on from PISX010006132.1 coordinate 5,460, forward strand.
AAAAGTCAAAGAAAACAATGTAATGACTGAAGTAGGATCAATGAGATGCAACTGTACTGACTTTAAAGAAAAAAGGGCAGGACCCAAGGAACTAGGGTACCTTCTAGAAGCTAGAAAAGGCAAGTAAATGCATTCTCCCCTTAGAAACAAGAAATGAACACAGCTGACACCTTGATTTTAGTCTAGTGAAATTCATGTCAGACTTCTAAACTACAGAACTATACGATAATAAATTCACATTGCTGTGAGCTACTAAATTTGTGATAATTTTTATGGCAGCAGTAGAAACCAAACACAATGCCCAAGACTTTCTTTTTAGTGCTGAAAGTAAAACCTTTAATACAGAAATAACTTGACAATGTATTTTTACACATTCTATTTCTTAATGAGAGTTTAACTGGCCTCCACGATAAATAGACCAAGTATTTTCTGTTAACTCAACACAATGACCCAATTAAAGTCTAAGGCCTGACGATAAACCTACGGATCAATGCTGATACACAGTTCCTAGTTTTATTATTGGTTCAACTTTTAAAAAACTATCTCTCTCAAGCATTTATCTTGACTTCACTGTATGAACTATAACTCGTAATAACTGAGTAGTTGATGATGGGGGTTCCTATTTATAAAAGTATTTGAGCTATTAAATGAAAAAGGAAAGACAGAATTGTAATATCACCATTTTGCAAAGCCCTGACAAAGCAATGGATCTTAACCAGAAATCAATCAGATCTAGTCAAGGGCCTGATCCAGTCCATTGCCCCTTTTCTTAGCCTGTGAGCTAAGAACTATTTTTTTCATTTTCAAGTGATTAATAAAATCAAAAGAATAATATTCATGGCATAAATAATTATATGAAATTCTGATTTCAGTGTTTTATGAATACAGTGGTAGTGGAACACAGCCATGCCCATTTACTTACACAATGTTTGTGGCTACTTTTAAACAGTAACAGCAGAGATGAGTAGTTGTAAGAGACGTTATGATGTGCAAAACCTGAAATATTTACTCTTTGGTCCTCCACATAAAATATTTGCCAACCCCTACTCTAGGTGATGATCAATAATGGTAGCTAATATCTAAAATGAGAGGCAAACAGAATACCTATATGGAAAAAATCAAAACTGATCTAGACTCCAGGTCAAACTATCAAATCATAGGAAATACAAGGGACAGAGGAGCATGTAAGATGACACCACAGGGATGTATTTAGCAGAATACAGAATGTGGGAAAATCTACAGGACAAACAAATTTATTTGACAAATGATCTTCAACAGAAAAAAAAGGAGATCAGGAAGAGAAACGTAACAGATGAAAAACCAAACAACTGTAATGTGCCAATTATAACTGTATTCTGATTCAAACAAACTGTGGGTAAGAAACAGAATTATGAGATCATTAATGAAATGTGATCTTAATATATGTGGGTATTAGGGAATTATTAATTTGTTTACATTTTATAACAGTGTTATAGTTTTATTTTAATAAGGAATCCTTATCTTTCAGATATTTTTTAGAAGAAATATGACATCCAGATTTGCCTGAAAACAATCTAGTGCAGAGGGAAGAAATAGAAAACAGAGGTACAAATGAAGCAAAATTGTCATGATTTGGTAATTGTTGAAGCTGGATTATGGGTATATTATACTATATCCTCTATAGTTAATTAGTGGTATATTAGTGGTAATTATACTATTTCCTCTCCTATTGTACATGGTTGAATTTTCCTTAATGAAAGGATTTTTAAAAATCCTTTCCCAAAGGTCTTGAGGTTCATGAAGAGAATAATTTGGTAACCATAATTTATTTCAAAATCCAATGATACAGAGCCCAATGGTAAAAATACCAAAAGCAAAGAGTATCTTATATTTTTCAATATGGTAGAAATTTCATATTTTATCTCTAAAAAAATCAACAAATTCACCTTCAGTAAAAATATAGAGTAACACACATTTCAGGCCCACTGTGGAAAATAAACATCTTGGAGAAAACAAGCTGATTGTATTTTCTAAAATATTTTCAAAATAAGAAGCCCAATACAATATTAGCCTTTTATTACATCTTGGCTATAACCAACAACATTCTAATCCCAAAAGAACTGAAGACCACAAATAACATTTCCCCATCAAGCAAAGGCAACTTTTCCTTTTGGTATTTGATGTAACACCTCTAGTTAACTCCAGGAGTTAGGTAACTGTTACCATTTAGCAAGTATCTCCTGCCAGGCACTGTACTAGCTACACAATACATTTAACTTTCACAATTCATCCTGGAGACAGGGATTACCATACTCATTTTATGAAAAAGGTACAAAGACAAGAAAGGTTAAGTTGCAAAATCAGTTAATAACCTGAGACAGACTTAAAATCAAGTCTGTCTGATTTGAATGCCAATATAATCTCAAAGCAGAAGGCCAGTGTCACTACCTTTCAGCCCCTTGCAAATTTTGACTCTGTTCAGAGGTTAAGATCTAGACAAGCTTGACCTTTCTCTGGTGCAAAACAACTACAAAGGAAGCCCTGGTCCTTACATCTTCCAAAAAGCAAGGTCAGTTCCTGAATTTTTACCTTGTCAAAAAATATTTGCAAGAACCGACAAGTACAAAGATGTTAACTGAATATTGTTTGTAAATGCAAAAAAAAAAAAAAAAAAGGAGAAAAGAAAAAAAACCTAAACTTTTTATTGTAGAGAAATGAATGAACTATGTGTGATATAAACATATACTAAAATAATTTGCAACATTTACATATAACCATATATCTCCAAAAATATAATGTTGAGTGAAAAAAGCAAATTGAAAAAGAGTATGTCTCACAATGCATGTAAAAATTTTAAACACATAGAACCATACTACTTACACATTTTATGAGTATATAAATATAGACTAGAGTTATCTAATGATAACTATATGAGAAGAATGAACTTCAAGTTCAGAATATTTCCTTTTTTTTAAGTTTTATTTATTTAGGGGCGCCTGGGTGGCTCAGTGGGTTAAAGCCTCTGCTTTCGGCTCAGGTCATGGTCCCAGGGTCCTGGGATCAAGCCCCATATCGGGCTCTCTGCTCTGCAGAGAGCCTGCTTCTTCCTCTCTCTCCCTGCCTGCCTCTCTTGCCTACTTGTAATCTCTGTCAAATAAATAAAATCTTTAAAAAAAATTTTTTTTAAGATTTTATTTATTTATTTGACAGAGAGAGAGAGATCACAAGTAGGCAGAGAGGCAGGCAGAGAAAGAGGGGAAAGCAGGCTCCCTGCTGAGCAGAGAGTCCAATATGGGGATCAATCCCAGGACCTTGAGATCATGACCTGAGCTGAAGGCAGAGGCTTAGCCCTCTGAGCCACCCAGGTGCCCCAAGTTCAGAATATTTCTGGCCTTTGGAGAAGGAATCAGGAGAATGGTAGGGGAGTATTTTAAATGTGCCTATAACATTTTACTTCTTTTTAAAGAGATGAAGAAAATATGCCAAATTATTAATCTTGGTTTAATATGTGTTATGAGTATGTGGATCCTTTTCATAATATTTTCTATGATTTTTCTATTTTTCTCTATTTTCAATTTAAATTTTAAATAAAAATAAATATTTTTTCTTTATATAAAAAGAAGACAAAGACTTGAGTGAATTTGACACTCGGGAAAGGAAGAAGGAATTCTCCTGATAGAATTCAGGAGAAAAGAGACATAGAGATATAATTCACCTAAGTCCACACAGCTAATAACAGACAAAGCCAAGATTCCAATCTAGATCTGGCTGATTTCAAAGCACCATATTATTCTCAAGATCAATTTGGATTTTCCATACAACTTCCAAAGTAGAGATGACATGCATTCAAACTGAGCCTCCTAAGAAGCTTATCATTAGAGCCCTCTTCTCCTAATCTCACTGTTGTAAAGTTCATTCCCAAGGAGGTCCTAGAAAAATCAACCTTCAGTGTGAACAAAAACCTAGCATGAATGTATTCTTTTTTGTGTGACTAGTTTGGGGTTGAAGTCCTGGCATTCTACAGAGGTATTTGTAATGAACATACAATCTCATGACAATGCATGAATTTGCAGTTTGATGTATCAACTCAACTTAGATAACTATCTTCAGAAGAGCTAAAGTAGTAATTCCCACCTTTTGAAATCTGCCTGAGAATTTTCCCATATTCCTTGAGGTATTTAGAGAGATCAAAGGGAGATACAAAGTTATAGTTCAGCAATCTCTGAATTACAAACAAAAGTTTTCTTTTGCATAACTTAATTCACTTTTTGCATAACTTGTGAATTAATTTACCAACATTATAGACTATGTATTAAGTAAAACGTGCAAAAGAATAAGCAATCAGGCTATGGTGAGTGCTGTGAAGTGTATAAACTTGGCGATCCACAGACCTGTACCCCTGGGGCTAATAATACATTATATGTTTATAAAAAAAATTTAAAAATTAAGAATAAGCAATCAGATCCAGAACTTGCCACCAGGCAAGTTCGTAAGACAAAGAGAGGACAGAACCAGGATGGAAAACTAGCAAAAAATAGGTCTTCAACTCTCAAGTAAAACAAATCCCAACTCCTCGAAGGCTATGGATTAGTTTGACTACTCTTCTTTCTTCCTACTTGTTTAAACCCTTTAATAGGTTCTTCCTCCAACAAATAAACATGTTTAAGTCTCTCCCATCTTTACACACACAAAAAAAAGGAAAGAAAATTCTTCTGCCTCTGTTTCTCTTTGCTCTCATAGCCAAGAACTTAAAGTCTACTTCATATTAATAAGAAAATCCTGTCTATTAATGTATTTATTAATTGGTCAATTCATTCATTGAACAAATATTTGAGGACCTGCTATTCACCAGGCACTGCTCAAGGCATCTGGATAAATTAGTGAACCAAAGATCCCTACCTTTGTGGAGCTGACATTCTAGCTGAAGTCAGGCAACGCGTAGTAAGTTAGGTGATGTGCTTGGAGAGTACCTGGCACGTACTAAGTACTTGACGGTGTGTCTGTCCTTGATGGGGTTGCTTCTCTGTCTCATCTGCCTTGACTTCTTCTGTCCCTGCATTCAGGTATCCACCCTCATAAGCCGCCTGGAGACTCATGAGTTGCCCTGGTTCCAAACTGCCAAATCCGCATGACTCTTTCTTTTGAGAATCAGGCATCAAGTGGAGGATGCTTCTTGCCTTCATTCCTCATCACCATCACTTAACAGGCGTTCACTACTTTGACTTTCTCTCTATTGTATTCTGACCACAAAGCAGACTTCATACATCTCTGTCTGGTTGCTTTGTCTTTTATGAAGCCATCAGTTCTATTAGGAAAGTTGTTCAGTACCTACTAGGCTGCCAAACACTTCCTAGGTACTCAATGAATGTTAGATGAATTAAAGTTTGCTTCAGTGCTGTTCTCCATCATCCTTGCACTTTTGCTCCATGAGTCCCCTCTGGGTTTTGCCAATGAAAGAAACAAAAAGTAAAGCCAATGCACAGGCCATCACAGCTGGTCGAGACAAATGAATATAATGTGTTGCTACTATTTATAAATGATCTTTAATGATTCAATTGTTTTTCATTAATGATTCAATTATTTTTCAAAATCTCAATAAATAATGGCAGGAGGAACTGTTCTAATATATTTTGGAATAATTAAAAACACATTTAACCATCACTATACAGGGGTCTTTTCCTCCTCAAAACTTAAAATATTTGAATTACTCACTAGTCACCTAATATATCTGTGGTCCTCAAATTAAAGATGAAACTAAATTTATTTCACTGTTCACTGTGATCAATGAGAACAAACTTCTTAGATGTTAATTACTAGAAAAAAAACATAATATTTCAGAAATGCTTAAATAAAATAAGCCATTATCAGAAAATGGTGTTTTTCCCCATCAAAAATTCACAATAATAAGAAAATACATCTGTACCCCTGAATGATACATTGTCCCTTTTTTTTATTATTATCATTTTTTAACACAGTGAGTGAAAAGCAGACAAAAATCAACCCATCAAACAGTTATGCAGTAATGGACTAGCCCTGCAGGGGATTCATTCTGATTTCACCAGGAGAGCCCTTTGCGTAACAAGAACAAACCATTAAGGGTTTAACGACACTGTCATCGGTATCAGAACACTGAAAAGGGAGGAGGATCCTTTTCACCAACTGGCTGCTGTTTCTGCTACAGCCATCACCAGAATTACCATCCACGTCATCCTCAAAAGACCAACTGGTTGGGAGAAGGGTTTTTCTCACCTTAGCCCTGCCTTTGACTCAGCTTTCCTTCATTTATTATAAGACCCTGGAGAACCCAGCTTTTGGCAGGAAAAACCGGAAGTCACTTCCCAGGCCCAGAAGGGACAAGTCAGCCTGAGCAACAGAAGCAGATTTGTTCCTGGAATCCCTCCCTGCCCACATCGCCTCTCACACAGCTGTGGGAAGACACAATTTGGTACCCAGCTGTACTGGACTCGTCTACTTTGCAGGGCTGCTGTTTCTATACACCCTCAGCTGCCCACTTCTTGCACAAGGCGTGATGTTCCGTGGTTGGCACCTGCTGATAAGGGTAATTATAGCATTAGTGGAAGCAACCATGCCATCTAAGGTTGAAAAACAACTCTAATTACGACTTGATCATTTTACTCCCTCAGAACTCTCCCCCCCTCCCCCGCCTTTTACACAGAGCTTACTTGGAGATTAAATGAAATCTGCATCTATTTGAAAACAAGCCCTGAAATAGTTGTGGGACTAGAGGAGGAAATCACCTTTCAAAATTAAAAACACTACAGGCTGAGGCAAACATGTATATTTGTAACACCGGACAGCGCTTGCTGAATCCCCTTTCAATGGATTTCCCATGTATTTTTATGTCACTAATAGTGACAATAAGAACAATACTTCAAGGACAAATATGAGATCCAGATAGTTTCGAATAGAGGCAAAGAAGTTTTAAAATCCTTTTATGCCTCCTGAACAATTCAACAGTGGCATTATGCAAAATATTAATGTCCAGAAACCTAATTTCATATCCACAATGCAAATACGTAACTTTTATATTAATATAACTATAAAACTGATATCAAACTCCTTTATTCATTTACCGAAAAAACACCCCACTGTTTTTAGATTTTAAAAATAATCTATCAGTGGGGCGCCTGGGTGGCTCAGTGGGTTAAAGCCTCTGCCTTCAGCTCAGGTCATGAGGATCCTGGGATGGAGCCCCATATCAGGCTCTCTGCTCAGCGGGGAGCCTGCTTCCTCCTCTCTCTCTGCCTGCTTCTCTGCCTACCTGCCATCTCTGTCAAATAAATAAATAAGATCTTTAAAAAAAAATAATAATAATCTATGACCCACGGTCAGAGAAGAACAAATTCCAAGGAATGACTATGATTAAATCCTACTTTTATCAGAATTTTATGATTTGGGGTATAATCTGAGTATTGTAGATTACTGAATCGAACGGTGCATTTTCAACTACAAATCCTAAAAATAAGGGGAAAGAAGAAGGTTGCTTGGGAAAAAAATCTTTTCAAATCAACAAGGATTGATGTGTTGGATACATCTACTCTTGTGGCCTTGAACTTGAAAACAGGGCCTTTAAAATACACAGAGCTTACTTGGAGATTAAATGCAAATTAAATTGCAAATTAAAACTATCAGGACCCAGAACAGCTATCTCTTCCTCTCACCAGTGCACAGAGTAGGGCTGCTTCTGCCTGTGCCAGAATAGAAGCGGGCCCCAGGGAGCTAGGGCAAGGAGAGCACACACTGTCCTGCCCTGGGCCTGCCACAGTCCACAAAGAATCCCTAGACCAAGACTGCCAGAAATGTGACTTTCTGATTTCTCATACTGGCATCAAAATAATGGGGCCAGTCCAATCTCTAAGCTGTCTCTAAGAAAACCCCAACATATCTAGTGATAAGTAAACAGGAAATCTAATTACCAAGGTTGATTCAAACAGACCTCGCCTACCCTTGACGCATAAAAATACCATGACTCAGATCATAGCAGGAAAGTATTTCTGGATAATCGAGAACATGGCAACCTTGCTGAAGAAAATCTCCCCCATTAACTATGATGTATTCATGTTTTGTTGTTAGTGAAAATGAAAACCAATGTAATCGTTCCCACTGGGGACAGAGTCATGGACTGTCATCGTTCCCTGGGAATAACTTTAACTGGAAGTGATTTCAAGACTCTAACTATAGCAGAAAAGAGAGTAACAAAGGCCACATCAATAAAACAACTACATAATCATTTCACATTCTCAAAAGAAAGAAGAAGGATCTAAGAACGTTCCCATGTTTTATTATTAACTACCTTTTTCTACACTTATCTACTTGTCTTCAAAGAAAGAAAAAATTCTTCTATGATTTTTATCACAATGATGCCAAAATATTTCTGAGTACAACACAAAATGAATAAAATCCAGAGTCACATCACAGAATATCTTATTTATTCAGAAGAATAAATAAAAAGTAGCATTAATCATATTAACTGCTTCAATCACTTCCTTTAATCTGTCATTTAAGCTTTTTTTTTTTTGCATAAGATACAATGAAAGTTGAAAATAGCACCAGCTCACCTTAAGAGGCAGGAAAAAATCTTACCTTGAAGATTAAAAACTTTTGTCAGCATGTTTATTGCAAGCCTTATTATTTCCTCCCTCTTGTTTGCATAAGTAAGTTGGGTGTATCACTTACAGATGAAGAGAAAGTCTTTGTTAACAACTAATGGAATCAAACCTTGATTAAAAACTACCATCCCAGCTCTAAAATTTACAAAACTTCATTATCTTAGTTTAAAAAATTCTGACAATTCAAATCATGACTAGGAGCACTTCCTAGGTTTTTAGAACAACATCGGTATCAAACAGGTCATGCAATGTGACAATAAGCACAGGCTTTTGCCATAACCGGTTTTTAACTGAATTACTAATGTTTCAATTAGCAAGTACTACAAAGAAATAGAGCACCATCATCACCCTTAGTAAACAGGAGGACACAGTTACTTTTCCAGATGTCTCCTGTTGTCATGGTATCCTATTATACCTTCCCTCTCTTCTCATATTTTTATTCTAAATAACAGACCTGTAAGTTACTGAGCCTAACCTATGGTTATATGAAGATTTTATATGTTCCTGAGACTCTACACACACCTGTTGAACAGAATCAAAGAAGCAATATAAGAAGTTATTTAGAATAATACTTTCTATTAAAAGGAATAAAATTCTTAGTTCACATAATTGATGAAAACCAGAAGTCATCAATTCCTATCTTCAGAATAATATTCTCCTTCTTAAAATATTAAATTTACCTTTATTTAAAAATGATATTGCAATTCCTGAAATAAAATTAATTGCATTTTAAGTGTACTCTATCCATCTTTAGATTAAAAAAAAACCCACAACACTAAATATTAGGAAAAAATATTTCAAATTTAATAATATTTTTCTGCTAGTTTTTGTGAACAAGAAAACAAAATAAACACACCAAAAATTTCACGTTTATATTTCATTCTGTTGAAGTAATGTTTTAAACATCCTGCTTTTCAGATTTGTATGCTTCATTGATGAACTCTTGAAAACAGAAGAAGGTACCATTATTCATGCTGAGATACAATGCTTTTGTACCACCCTTTTAAAAAATTAATTTAGTTTCTCTTCTATACAATATCTGCCGTCAACTCCTCTGAATGTAAGGCATAGGTACACACACCAGCACACACACACGCTGATGTTCTTAATGATGTCTCCTAAGTTGAAGTGCTGTACCCTTGTTCCCTAGGAGCAACAGGAGGGCTCTCTGCTCTCTTCTGGAACAGACTTCTTTCCCTCTAGGCTAAAGGAAAACAGATAATATTTAAATACTAAAAAAGCATATGCAGCTAAAGTTTTTTTATCAACTGTACTTCTCTACACACATACGGTGCCTATATTAATTTCACTTGAGTGCTTTTATCGCTCTAATTAGGCATCGAAGAGGAGCTGACGCATGGGAAAACTGTTTTCTGAACGCTGTGTATGTTAACAGTAGGATTCTAAGCACCTGGGATATTCTTGCTATTCTCTGCATGCAAATAACATTCTGCAAACAATTAAACGCATCCATTAACATAGTGGGGGTGTGGGATGAAAAAGAGCAAGTGTTAAGAGAGTGAAATATGGCATGCCCTTCCTATTCCGCCCTCATTCAGCGGATGCCCAGTGTCTCCGAACAAGCCGCACAGACCGACCCTCGGGCCGTACGGGAGTCACAACAATACACTCAGCTACCTCTCGCACGCTCTGCTAACTGCAGAACTCCAACGATCTGCCAGTGAGCCCCTCGCCTCTCGAACATTTTCTCCATTTTTGCAAAGACACCACAGACGTCAGGAGACCCTCCCCTCGCTGAAGAAAGGGAAGTCCTTCCTTCCTGCCCCTCCTCACAGCCCCACACTTTCGTTAGAAGACGCTCCTCAAGTTCCCAGGCTCGAGCCCCTAAGGAAGTTCAGCACCATGGAAAGGGCTCGAGTCGCGGGCGGAGGGAGCAAGAGATCCAGGGGTTCTCCCCGGGCCACTCACCGGCGTCTGCTGCGATGGGAGTCCCGAGCGCTTGGTGGATCCCTGCTTGGAACTTAACCTTTTCCACGACTCGGCAAACCTGCCCCGGCTGGCGCTCCGGCTGCGCCTGCGGCTCTCCGCGCTGTCGTCGCGGTCAGAGCAGCCCCGCTCCATCTCCGCCGCATCCCTCCACTTCTTCCCCATGCTAAGTTCGCCTCGCTCTGCCAGGCAACACCCGGGCGCCGAGCTCTCGCTCCCTCCTCTCGCCGCCGGGTCTCTCTCCAGCCGGCGCGCAGCTCCCTGTTGGCGCCGCCTTTGCCTCGGCTGGCTCCTGCCAGAACCCTGCGCCCCGATACCGCCGCCGCCACCAGGCTGCGCTTGCGTCCGCGATTGGCTGAACTGTCGGCTGGGGCTGCGTGCGCCACCTGCGCCCGAGCCAGCTTCCTTTTGCGCCCCCAAATTGCTCTCCACCACCCCCAGGCGCCACCTTCTCTGGGGGGGCACACAGCCCACGCCTGGGGCTATTGATGCGCCGCTACGTGGTTACCGCCAATCACCCCACCCTGCCCAGTCCAGTCCCCCAGGGCTGCGGACCAACCACACCCCGGCCCGAGCTGCAGGTGCAAGCCTCTGTTCCCACAGTGGGAGACTCCAGTTGACTTGGAGAAAGACAGGAAGCATGCAACTTTGTCTTCCTTCCTTTTCTCTTTCTTCCCTTTCTCCTCTTTGCAGCAACAAGGGTCTCCTAAGTATCTTTGGGGGGGGGGGAGTAGAGCTTCACCTCCTTGTCAGATGTCACACTAATTCCTTCTCGGGCTTGCGCGGATTAGCCCACTGGTTCTCAAACTTGGCTGCACGTTCGAGTTCCTTAATTTTTTTTTATGCTGGTATTCTTCAGAGTCTAATTTAATTGGCCTGGCTGGGGCCTGGGAATCAGGATATTTAAAATCTCTCCAGTTTGATTCTTGCTGCTTTAACTGCAATTAAGCATCTTTGACAACCTGTCCTCTGGGGACGCGGCAGAGGAGAGTCGTTGGAAGGGAGGAGAGGGTGAATGCTTCTTCAATCAATTCATTTTCCTCTCCGGGGCAGGAGTGGGGTATTCATTTTTACCCTCACACTCCCGAGGCCAGGACGATGATACAGCAGTAAACGCAGTGAGGATGATCACCTGTGTGGTGAATATTTCCCGACACCTCGGCCTTGGTTCATCTATCCGCCTTCTGCTCATTAGAAGGAAACCCAACAGTCTCTCAACAGTTTTGTGTTAGTTGTTTTACCAGACTGAGCTGTCCTCCTGTTCAGGAATTTCCTTGATCAGATGAGAGAGAGCCAATGGGGGTGTTACAAATTTACCAACACTGAAACAGTGACCTTGCTCCTTATTAAAGGGAAGAGGGCCTAAAATCCTTCTGGTTGAAAAGAGTTGTCTGGTTGTTTTTGTTGTAATGGCAACAGATGCATTTTCATTTCTTTCTGAAATGGAGCATTCTCTCTCCATTTTGAATAAGGCCAGGTCCTTCCAGGAGGAAAAGGCAGAAAGGGATTTTTTTTTAAAAGATTTTATTTATTTATTTGACAGATCACAAGTAGGCAGAGAGGCAGGCAGAGAGAGAGAGAGAGAGAGAGGGAAGCAGGCTCCCCGCCGAGCAGAGAGCCCAATGTGGGGCTCAATCCCAGAACCCTGAGATCATGACCTGAGCTAAAGGCAGAGGCATTAACCCACTGAGCCACCCAGGTGCCCCAAGGCAGAAAGGGATTAAGAGGGAAGGGGAGAGGGTGAGAGATGCTATAGGAAAAATTGTGCTGTGGTGCCAGCTTTGAAAATCATAATCTGAGTTGTCCATGGTGGGTCTGATTAAGCAGAGGTTTTAGAATTGACTAGTTTTCAGGAGTGGAATACAGAACTCTAAAACCCTACAGCTGTATACCTGTGTGTAGTGCTCCATTAATATTAATCCTGTCATTTTAAGCAAAGGAACTCACAGGGCACATTTCCTACCTTTTTAAACAACCCTCTGTGTCCAGAAATCACACACCCATATTAAACAAAATGAAGCTCTAAACAATGTTTGCAACACACAATGCCATTTAATGAGAAAACCACAGGCTGCATTTCACATTTCCTCGCTCCCTATCTAAGTTCATGGATTTGAAACTATTAGTGACATTTCATGGAAATATAATAATTTAGTCCAGATTTCTACCCCCCACAAAAATGAATCAAAATGATTATGCATAGTTTACAGATTAGACAGGTATGAGAGCTAAATACCAATTAGGGAGCAAAAAAAAAATCAGCAAATTCGGACTTAAATTAGATGTTTGCCTTTTCCTTAGTTGTCAACAAAGGGGAATGTAAGTGAAACCTCCCTAGGAGATGAAAAGCCTGTGTGCTAACCTGGAGGCCTTGAAAGTTTGTTCTTTCGATATAATGATAGAAGCTCTGCAAAGGACCTAAGAGGGGCTTTCCAGATGTACCAAGGCACATAATCCAAGAACACTCACTTCACAGAGTCTCAAGACCCTAGTTCACCCACATCAGCCCATTAAGGGGGAATAACACTGCTGTCAAGAGTATCTATCATGAATGATGGCACCAGGACATCTATGAATATTCAGAGCCCCTGGTGAGTTTTTCAGATACATTTAGAAATTCAGTGTGTAGTGACTGTATTTGTAATTTTTTTTTTTACCTGTTTGGTCTAAAAATGAGCCCTGTGTTGCTGTTATCTTAAGGCTGTGTTTTAAAGCCTCGTTTGAAGATGATCTCTGCATTTCATTTCTGTACTTGGCAAGTACAAGGGAAAATATCTGGGAACTGTATAAAAGGCTAAGTTAGATGTGATTACAAACAAGCAAATTATTGACCCTTCCCTCTTCTGATGTTCATTTGTCTTTTCCCAAATTTTCTAATAACTACGAACCAGAAAACTACATTGAAAGTATATCATTTTTCTTAGAAGTTAGCAGAGAATGGCAGCATCAAAGCTTAGAACATGTTTAAAATCACCAGCACTGAAAATCTGGAATCAAGGCTAGAAGCCATTTCTAGAGTAACTTAACTTTCCTGGAAGAGTCACTGTAAATGCAAAGGTGAGTCTAAATACATCAAAAAGGCTATTGGGAAGAATGCCATAAAACTTTTTTTTCCTCCATGGTTTCAGTGCATTCAAGAATGCACATATTAGGATAAGATTAGTCAAAAATTACTTATATTGTTATCCTATAGACAGTCTACATAAAATAAAAATGCAAATATGTAAATCTTCAAATGTACAAATCAATCCAAATATACTGAAATGTTCTGAAAAGTGAGCTTTAAATAGTATTCAAACAATTCTCCAGAAAATATCAAATGCCAACAATTTTTCATTAGCCCTACACACTATGACCCTTACATGATCCTACCAGCCTGTTGTGTGTGTTTAGTATATAATCAGAAGAAACTTTCTCCAAAACCCATTTGCTCTAAGTCACATGGTCATGACTTTATTACAAAAAAAGTTAATAGGAAATACATTTTCCTTTGGTTATTCCAGGACATGGAAACCCACAGGCATACCCAGAGACTAACACGATCAAGCAAAGTCCAAGAGGGGAGAATAAACATAGAGAAAGTGATGAAAACTGTAAAGCTATGTTTGTTCCCAAACTTCTCTTTGCAAAATAAGAGAATATCAACATATTTCATCAACTTTAACACTCCCAATTTTTCACATTTTGAACACTCTCGAATCAGGATGCTTTTGATAATGGATGGTATCTTGGCTTCAGTATAATATGGAATCGTAGAGTTGAATAAGGAGTTAGATGCTTGTAGATCTGACCTTAGAAACCCAAAAGTTGGCATTCACCCTTTGCCTACACATTCAGACCTCAGCATTAGACATCCTCTTTCTCATAAGCAGGACCTTTCCTTATTAAACCATTTTAAGCATTAGGAAACCCATTCTCATAAACTTGGCTGAAACCCATGCCTCCATCTTTATTCTAAACTCTGTATCCACACTAACTTAACAAGTGATAGTCATCAGGTATTTGAAGATGGTCTTTACAACTCCCCTAGAATATCTCTTCTCTTAAGCCAAATGATGTCTAATTCCTTCTGTCGCGTCCTTACACACGCAAGGAAGCAAAGTCTGAATTGGCACTCTTGCGTACTAAGAGAGATTTTTAAGTGTGACTGTTCAATGAATTTGGGGCCAACTGCTTCGTGAATTCACTAAAAACATAGCCACCGTGACTAGACTCACAGAGGAATAGGCTTCGTCAATGCCTATGAAGCTGGAGACAGGCTATAGAATCTGCCTTTAGTCATGATTAGATTCCCTTCAGTAGACATGAGGGCTGAGTTTCACACAAAGCCAAACAACCGTGAGAGTTGAAACAATTATTCCTGTAACTCGAGCAAAAAATCTCCCAAAGCCCACGACTATTAATCAAGACAAGGAGCAGTAGGGTTATACTGGTTTATGCAAATTGGCCATCTATGTGGATGAAATTCTCTGGGTGATAGCTTCCTGAAAAATTATCCTCCTTCTTAATGAAAAACAATCGCGTATCTTCTCTGAAATACCTACTGACAAGTCTTCCTGGTTATATACCCCATCACGTCCCTTCTGCAGAGGCCAGTGCAGGTCAGAGAACCTAGCTACAGATCTGCTCTGTTTCCTTGCTCTCCCTCCCCCTTTCTCCTTCCTTCCATCCTCGTCTGCTCCTCCTCCCTCCCCCCTCCCTTCCTTCCTATTAATTTTTGCACAGACCACAGAACAAACAAAGTCCTCCAATTATCCAAGCTTCCTACACTTTAAACACTATTATGATTCATAGGAATGTGTAGTAAAAACCCTCTTTATTTTTCATTGATGCATAAATGCATATGTATATAACAGTTTTCCCTCTTTTTGAACCTATACATAGATAGTTTTCTGAAATTTTAATTCAAGATTAAGAGATAATGACTAAAGTAAATGGTGTAAGAATTATAAATGTAAATAATAATAGAATTAAAAATAACACAACTGGGGTGCCTGGGTGGCTCAGTGGGTCAAGCCTCTGCCTTTGGCTCAGGTCATGATCTCAGGGTCCTGGGATCGAGCCCTGCATTGGGCTCTCTGCTCAACAGGGAGCCTGCTTCCTCCTCTCTCTCTCTCTCTCTGCCTGCCTCTCTGCCTACTTGTGATCTCTCTCTGTCAAATAAATAAATTTTTTAAAAAATATTTTTAAAAAACACAACCATTACAATGGGGTAGAGAAGGAGGAGAACAGAACAGGGAAGAGAGGAAGATATAACTGAACTAAATTCTCACCTATTATAAAATAATGTATAAAACAGATGTATAAAAAAATTCATAAATACTCCCAATAGAACGAATAAAACTCTGCAAACAGATCATTTAAGCTGACAAAAAACACCAAGATTTGCCCAGGATGTGAAGCAACCAGAACTCTCACATGCCACTGGCAGGATACTGGTATGACCACTTTGGAAAACCACTTGTAGGCACACTAATATGCCTACAGTGACCCCACAATTCTACTCGAAGACATATACCCGACAGAAATGCATGCATGTGATCAAAAAAAGACTGCAAGAGGGCACTGGGTGACTCAAGTCATGATCTCAGTCCCATATGGCACTGGGTGGCTCAAGTCATGATCTCAGTCCCATATGGGCTCTCTGCTCAGTGGGGAGAGTTCTCCCTCTCTCTGTCCCTCCCCCCGCTCGTGCGCTCTCCCTCAGGCTTTCTCTCTCAAATAAATAAGTAAAATCTTAAAATAAAGTAAAACACTGCAAGAATATTCATAGCAGCACTGTTTGCGAAAGTCCAAACCTAGAAACTACACAAATGTCCATCAAGGGCAAAATGGATATATAAATTATGGTATAATGAGACAGTGGAATACTATTCAACAGTGAGAGTGAATGAACCACTATCACATGCAAAACCATGGGTGATGTAACAGCAATAACATGGTGTGGACAAGACAGCTGTTTTTTTAAAAAGAACTAAGTAGAAAAAAAACAGAGGTTGGCTTCCCCCAAATTGCTCTGCCATTACCTTTACGATCTGTCTCTATTTTAAAGAAATAAAACTGGTAATTAGATCCTATGTGATGGATGTAGTTTATGTAAAAAGGTAATTCAGAGGTTGAATTACTAGGAACATTTCTTATACCAAAAAATGGTAAATAAATAGAATCTGTTTAAGTTCAAAAAAGATGTTTAAGCTTAACTGACTTTTCAACTGGTACAGGATCCAGCTATCCCTAGGTAGAACAAAGAAATTGGTTGTGACCCATTTAGAAAGGCTTAATTTTTCCTCAAACTCCTTTTCTGGCATCACAGATGCCTGGACTTCTAGCTTTACAATTTCATTAGTTTTGTTTCTTTAAAAATGCAACTCCTTCTATGATCAGTAATCCTTAGAATTTGTCCCTCATTATCCACCTTTCTGAGGTCAGGATTTTTAGTTGTGTAGCCAGAACTCTAGGATATCAGTAGAGAAAACATATAACACAGTCCTATAAAGGAGAGAGGCAGAATCCAGGGTCTGGGGGTTTCCAAAGGTAAACTATTGTTTCCTGCCTGCTCTCGAGTTACAACACTAAAACAGAAGGCGATCATTTATGCCAAAATCCAATGATTTCTGTTTGTCCAGTATAAACGGCAGGAAAACATCAAAGATCATCTTAAAAAGGAAAGCACAGTTTTAGAAGCAGGGGCTAATCATAAGGGAAAGTTATTTTTTCTTCTTTTTTATTTTTAAGAAAGTATGAATTCTCAAGAATGGCTCAGTTGGTTAAGTGACTGCCTTTGGCTCAGGTCATGATCCTGGAGTGCCAGGATCACATCCCGCATCAGGCTCCCTACTCAGCAGGGAGTCTGCTTCTCCCTCTAGCCCTCCTCCCTCTCATGATCTCTCTCTCTCAAGTAAATAAGATCTTTAAAAAACAAAACAAAAAAAAACTATTTGAACAATTTTGTGAAATTTTGTGCTTTTGTGCAGAAGTACAGTTACGCCTGGTCCATTACAAAACAAAGTAAAAGGGGGGCATGGAAGTAACATGCAAAATTTCCCCCATCTCTTAAACAATTTCTTTTTTAATAATTATTTTTTATTTTTTAATAAACATATAATGTATTATTAGCCCCAGGGGTATAGGTCAGTGAATCACCAGGTTTACATACTTCACAGCACTCACCATAGCATAGACCCTCCCCAATGTCCATAACCCCACCACCCTCTCCCTACCCCCCTACCCCCAGCAACCCTCAGTTTGTTTTGTGAGATTAAGAGTCTCTTATGGTTTGTCTCCCTCCCGACCCCCTCTTGTTTCATTTATTCTTTTCCTACCCCCCAAACTCCCTATGTTGCATCTCCACTTTCTCATATCAGGGAGATCATATGATAGTTGTCTTTCTCCGATTGACTTACTTATTTCACTCAGCATAATACCCTCTAGTCATCGTGAATGGCAAGATTTCATTTCTCTTGATGGCTGCATAGTATTCCATTGTGTGTGTGTGTGTGTGTGTGTGTGTATATATATATATATATATATATATATATATAACCTTCTTTATCCATTCATCTGTTGATGGACATCTAGGTTCTTTCCACAGTTTGGTTATGGTGGACATTGCTGCTATAAACATTCAGGTGCACGTGCCCCTTCAGATCACTACGTTTGTATCTTTAGGGTAAATACTCAGTAGTGCAATTGCTGGGTCGTAGGGTAGCTCTATTTTCACTTTTTGAGGAACCTCCATGCTGTTTTCCAGAGTGGTTGCACCAGCTTGCATTCCCACCAACAGTGTAGGAGGGTTCTCCTTTCTCCGCATCCTTGCCACCATTTCCTGACCTGTTAATTTTAGCCATTCTGATTGGTGTGAGGTGTTATCTCATTGTGGTTTTGATTTGTATTTCCCTGATGCCAAGTGATGTGGAGCACTTTTTCATGTGTCTGTTGGCCATCTGGATGTCTTCTTTGCAGAAATGTCTGTTCATGTCCTCTGCCCATTTATTGATTAGATTATTTGTTCTTTGGGTGTTAAGTGTGGTAAGTTCTTTATAGATTTTGGATATTAGCCCTTTATCTGATATGTTATTTGCAAATATCTTCTCCCATTCTGTCAGTTGTCTTTTGGTTTTGTTAACTGTTTCCTTTCCTGTGCAAAAGCTTTTGATCTTGATAAAGTCCCAATAGTTCATTTTTGCCCTTGCTTCCCTTGCCTTTGGCGATGTTCCTAGGAAGATGTTGCTGCGGCTGAGGTCGAAGAGATTGCTGTCTGCTCTCCTCAAGGATTTTGATGGATTCGTTTCTCACATTGAGGTCCTTCATCCATTTTGAGTCTATTTTCATGTGTGGTGTAAGAAAATGGTGCAGTTTCATTTTTATGCATGTGGCTGTCCAATTTTCCCATCACCATTTGTTGAAGAGGCTGTCTTTTTTCCATTGGACATTCTTTCCTGCTTTGTCAAAGATTAGTTGACCGTAGAATTGAGATCTATTTCTGGGCTCTCTATTCTGTTCCATTGATCTACGTGTCTGTTTTTGTGCCAGTGCCATACTGTCTTGATGATTATAGCTTTGTAATAGAGCTTGAAGTCTGGAATTGTGATGCCAACAACTTTGGCTTTCTTTTTCAATATTCCTCTATTTGAGGTCTTTTCTGGTTCCATATAAATTTTAGGATTATTTGTTCCATTTCTTTGAAAAAAATGGATGGGATTTTGATAGGAATTGTGTTAAATGTGTAGATTGCTTTAGGTAGCATAGACATTTTCACAATATTTGTTCTTCCAATCCATGACATGGAACATTTTTCCATTTCTTTGTGTCTTCCTCAATTTCTTTCATGAGTACTTTATAGTTTTCTAAGTATAGATTCTTTGCCTCTTTGGTTAGGTTTATTCCTAGGTATCTTACGGTTTGGGGTGCAATTGTAAATGGGATTAAGAGTCACAATTTCTATTCATGCTGGGAAAGAATTGTGATTTTGAATCTGAGCATATTAGAGTCCTATTAAGCTTTTTCACTACTCAAAACAAAACAAATTTGTGCATGTTTCCCCTGCAAAGTACAAAGGTGAATGGAGTGAAAGCAATTAGTTAAACAAGAAGTAGCAGTTTGGTTACCTTTTCATCTTTGATGTACTTTCAAAATTCCTTTCCTCATGCAAAACTAATTCTGGAGTTTAAAAAGTCTGAAGGCAGAGACTCAATGAATTAACTAAAATTCACAAGTGCTTCACGTGTCTTCTTTGACTTCTACAAAAAGACACAAAGCCAACAATATGCTAAAAATGAGACAAGCTATTGCATTAACCCGATATATTCCACTGAAATTAACTCTGCCGGTTGAATGGGGTCTTGAGACATTCAGCAGAGATTCCAATGCCTACTATGACACTTCAGATTAAAAGATGCTTTGTAGGGGCCCCTGGATGGCACAGGCAGTGAAGCATCTGACTCTGGTTTCGGCTCAGGTATCATCTCAGGGTCGTGAGATAGGGCCCTATGCTCAGTGTCGAGTCTGTTTTAGTTTCTCTCTCCCTCTGACCCTCCCCACCTCTTCCAGCCCCCTCTCACAAATAAATAAATCTTTAAAAATTAAAAAATAAAAAAAAGAAGATGGTTTGTATTAAACTGAATTTTATTTGTTTTTTTTAAAGATTTTATTTATTTTTTTGACAGAGAGAGACACAGCGAGAGAGGGAACACAAACAGGGGGAGTGGGAGAGGGAGAAGCAGGCTTCCTGCCAAGCAGGGAGCCCGATGCGGGGCTCGATCCCAGGACCCTGAGATCATGACCTGAGCTGAAGGCAGCCGCTTAATGACTGAGCCACCCAGGTGCCCCTAAACTGAATTTTAAAGGAAATCCCTTGTGCCAGATTGTGTAGTTTTCTCTGTTACTTAGAAAAGAAAGCTGATGTGATTGGCTGAAATACAGGATATCTGCTATGATAGTAAAAAAGTTTAGCAAAGTTGTATGACCAGCTCGGTGTCATAGAAACAAAACTCTTTAGGATGTTGAAAGCACAAGAAGATGGAAAGCAATGACAAGCTGTTTAAAATAAAAACTTAACCAAAATGAGAAAGGCAAATGGGAAAGCCACACTCCTTCTAAACTCTTCTTTTTTTGAAAGCTTTATAGATAAATGTTTACTTATCTAAAGGGGAAAATTAGTGGTTTTTAGGATTCCTACCAACACGATGCCTCAGTATTTGGTGATTTTAGTTAATCAGTTTTACTTCTGAATCCTACCCATATTTTCCAACCAGACCTAACATGGAGCCATGGCAAACACTTAAAGTAGTCGTATTCATTGATAAAGATCCTGTTGGATGCTTACACACCGCTTGCCTGTGTGAACAACTTTGCAGGTTGATTGGAAGTTTCTTTTTTTTTTAAGATTTTATTTATTTATTTGACAAAGAGAGAGAGAGAGAGATCACAAGTAAGCAGAGAGGCAGGCAGAGGGAGAGGAGGAAGCAGGCTCCCTGCTGAGCAGAGAGTCCGATGCAGGGCTCGATCCCAGGACCCTGAGATCATGACCTGAGCCGAAGGCAGAGGCTCAACCCACTGAGCCACCCAGGCGCCCCGATTGGAAGTTTCTATCTAACCAGCTCTGCAACAGTGATATGCCCTATATCTGTGATTTTTAAAGTGTTCTCAGAATCTTAACTTCTTAACTGTGTCTGTGATGAAACTTAACTTGAAGGTAAAACTCTACATGTCTGCCAAGACCACATTCTTTCCAAAAATATTTTTTTATTAACATATAATGTATTATTTGTTTCAGGGGTACAGGTCTGTGACTCATCAGTCCTCACCATAGCACATAACCCTCCCCCCAGTGTTCATCACACAGCCACCCCATCCCTCCAAAAATACATTTATGGTGTAAAGTAAACACACTGATCAAGGTGGTGGCAGTAACATTAGTTCTAAGTGTCACCAGTTTATTCATATAGTATTCATAAGTGTTCCTGGAGGTCCAAGGAGTATGTTGAAAAGAATACGAAAGAAAAGGAAAGACAGGGAAAGTACAAAAGTAGGAACAGAACACAGTGGTATTAAAATGGTTAACATTTAATAAGCATTCATTGTGTCGGGCATTGTCTATCTCCGCAGACTAATTCATTGAATTCTCACAATGACTCCATTTTACAGATGAGGAAACTGAGACAAAAGAGGCTAAAGAAATCGTTGAGGACTACATAGTGAGATAGCAGGAGACCCAAGACTTCGACCCCAGGACACTGGCTCCAGAGTCCCTGCAATTTATTACTATGTCATTACATGCACAAAAGCAGACACAGGGAGGAAATAATTATCATAACCGCCTGACATGGGACTGCGTCCTTTGTGCCACATTCTGTGCTAAGTGTCTTGAATGAGAGCACTGACGTCCACAACTCTGTCCAGTAGGAAATGGTCTCATTTTTTCAGGTGAGAAAAACAGACTCACACAAGTTAAGAACATGACCCCGATTACTCAACGTTTAAGCTGCAGCACTGAGATTAATCTCCAGTCTGCCTGACCTCTTTCCAATCACAGCCTATAAACAAATAATAACCAATATTTATTATTTTCTATATAATCAGGTTCAGCGCAAAGCACTACTGAGCACATAACTTCTCTCCCTTCCTGCTTTCATCTGTACTGAAGATTAAAAACTGTGGTTTAGAGAGAATCCAAGCAACTTTCCCAGGACACTCAGGTAATAATTGACAGAATCCGGATTCCAATTCTACGTATCTGACTCTTGAGCCTAGGGACTCAGCATTACACTTTATTTTTAGTACATTCAACCATTACACTACTAATTTAGTTTGAATTTTAAAAAAGCATAATTGTTGCTATGAAAATAATGGATTGTCATTGTGGGTTCAGGAATTAAAGTTGGGGGAATGGTTATGAGGTTCTCTAGTTTCTTGGGGATGCTCTTAGCCAATATTATTTTTCTCACAGGGGAGTTGTGAGAATCCAGTCCGTTAATATAAGTAAAGCCTTTTACTCGCTATCTAGTACATTCTCAGCTGCCTTCCCTCCCTCTAAAGATAGTGCCTTCTGGTGGCTGTAAACTCACGGTTCCTATTAGACTGTTGTTACTATTATAACATGTAATCAACATAAAATGAACACTGAGATATTTTACATCGTGTTTTGTACCGAGTCTTTGAAATCCAGTGTACATCTATATTTACAGCATAACTCAGTTTAGCTATGTTTCAAGCGTTCGATAATCACATATGGCGAGTAGCTACCTCTTATCGGACAACAGAATTGCCATAAAATACCATCCGGATAATTGTGATTGACTTCAAGAAACAGCGAAGAAAAACATCAAGTGGGTGCTTTTGAGCTGGGTTGAGGAGGGAGATTAGATAATAGTTCCAAAACCTCTGGGAGGTTATAGGTCATCTACACGGAAGAGAAGTTGAATTATAGGTAACCCCCATACATTTGCCCACAATTTCATGAAATCCAGTGCCCCAGGCTAAAGCACACCATCTAAATGATCTGCTTGAGAGACCATCTCTGGAGAATGACAAGGGACTGTGCCCACCTACTATAGATACCTTCTGGCTTTGCACAGAACAATGGGGGACCGGAGCAGTGGTGGTGGCCGCCTGCCCCTGCGAGCTCATTCTCATACCCAGTCGGCTGGGTGGAATTTATCCACCTTGGCAAACTTGAAAGATTCTCACCAGAGAAGCCTACAGATGTCACCGAGACAGAAATTACAAGAAGGCCCATGAGATCTGGGGACTTTTGTAACTAATATTTTACATTAAACCAAGCAGACCAAAAACAGATATGCATTCTACATTTCCTAAAGAGTTATCTCCATATCAACAACCTCGGAAAATATGAGAAACCCCACCATATTTTACTGCTCCTTTTTACTCAAGGCACCAGGGCCTCGGTGTCCGAGGTTTAACCTTACAGCATTCTAAATTCTTCCTAAATATCAGAAGGATTCATCATTGGCCTGAACTTATTTAATTAGGCATCCAAATATTTGGCTTGGTGCATGTTTTATATATGAAAGACTTGCTGAATCTGACTCTTACTTTGGGCTCCTGTCTTTACTCTTCCTTGTCATTTAAACAGCATTGGGTCTTACCCATTTTTGAAATGAAATAACCCAAAATTCAAAATATCCTGAACTCATATCTTACGCTTCTGCTTATCTTTTTAAAAACATAAGTTCACAGAGTGTTAATTTCATTTGTCAAACTAGCCATCAAATATTTACTTATTCTTTCTCAGGAGCATCTGCCCTCCATCAATTTCTTAGTAATTTGACAGAGTAAATGATTATTTCTAAGTGTGGAGGCACCTTTGAGACTTACACTGTTTACAAAGGACTTAACACTAACTGGTGGTGCATTTTTCAGCGACTTAATGAGCTGACAACTCAGGCACAGTGTTTATTACCTTGGAGAAAAAAAGAAAAGTATTTAAGCCACCCAGTCTATTCCTTTATATTTTAGTTTATTATAACCTGTGTGTGTGTGACACAGAGAAAGAGAGAAAGAGGATATGAGAAATTTCCTTTCCATTCGTAATATTTGTAGTTAGCCCCCACACTAGAGTCTTCAACTTTCTTATAATCTCCCTTTGAAAAGCCAATCATTTTTTGTCCAAATGTATTTAATTCCCTTTCCCCTAGGATATTTCCTGCCTATAGGAGTTTACAGCTGAACTTTTACGTAGAATTTTAGAAACAGAAACAGTGATCTCAACAAAGGAGAGATTCTTTTCTGTTTGAAAGAATTATACGGAGGGGTGTGTGTGTGTGTGTGTGTGTGTGTGTGTGTGTATGAGAGAGAGAGAGAGAGAGTGTGTGTGTGTGTGTGTGTGTGTGTTTGTATTCCAGCCCCAAAAGTGGGCAATATGTGACATGTAGCATTCAAAAGTTTAATTAAGGATGGTGTCTCAGGCATCTGGGTGGCTCAGTGGGTTAAAGCCTCTGCTTTTGGCTCGGGTCATGGTCTCAGGGTCCTGGGATTGAGCCCCGCATCGGGCTCTCTGCTGAGCGGAGGGCCTGCTTCTCCCCTCTCTCTGCCTGCTTGTGATCTCCCTCTGTCAAATAAATAAAGAAAATTAAAAAAAAAAAAAGGTTGGTGTCTCAGATATAACACCCCACCCACTCTCAACCCACCTCTCCTCTCTTAAAGGCTTATTATGTTTCAAGACAAACAATATGATTTGCGAACAGATTAAAACAGCCCTTGGGGAACCAAAGCAAAAGAAGCCGCAGGAATTCTTGACTTTTCAAGGTGTATTCTAGAATTCCAGAATAGATCCATCACCTTGGGCCCTTCTCTGGACAGCCTGAGAACTCATGAGACTTTTACATTCTACTTTCTTTGAGCTCCTTGCCGCCTAGCCTCTCACATTCAGGGATGCTCCAGATTTTGCCCTGTCTTTGGAGAAGGCGGTAACTTGAGGGTTATGCATGTGGACGAAGTGCAGGAGACTGGCAAGTTCTTCCCTGAGTATTCCTGGCTCCACAGGCCCATGGCACCGATCCTGGTTTGGTTCCCAGTGCTGCTCTCCGGATGAGACAACAGTGTGCCCCTTCTCACAGCAGACATGCTGTGTGGTACTCATTACTTCCTCTTTCCTAAACAAAATGCCTGGAATTATAAAGCTTTTTCTCCTACTAGCAAAAGATAATGGAGGGTAGTTTAGGCATTTGTAAAAAAAAAAAAATACGTATTATGACAATGCCTGTTGACAATTATATAGTCATAATCCTCTCTTAAATTCAGAAACTTTCTGGGGAAAATACTCCCATCATTAGATTAGCACAAGAAATCTGACACTGCAGCAGATCAAGTTTTCCTTTACAAGCTTACCTTTCAGAAATGACAAGTTTCCTAGATGAGCTTTCCCTTGACTACCGCATGTTTTTTCAAGAACATGCTTTTACTTGTAGCTAAATCTTGGACTCTAGAGAGGCCAAGAAGAGTTTTACCCTTATAACAAGTCTTGTCTTTGAAAAGAAAAAAAAATAGTGTATGCCAGAAAAATAAAATTAAGTGGAAAGTACAAGATTTGATGTCCAGACAGATCTGGGTTCAAGCTGCAGCCCTTACTTGCTACGTGATTTGAGGCAAATATCTTCATTTATTGGACCCACAGTGGCTTGGTGTACAACACGGTATAATATGGACATAATAACACCTATCTAGCAGGAATATCATAGTAATAATAAAGCACAGAATACCTTAGCATATAACAGGCTAAATGATACCTGTTATTTCCCAAGTTTATAATAACTACTTACTATAGGTATACTACTTTCAGTATACATATATGTGTGTGTGTGTATGTGTTTGTGTATGTGTGTGTGTGTATATATTTATATGTTTTGTATACATATATATAATTAATGTTTGGAACTAACTCAATAATTTTATTGGCATTATTCCTTTCTGTATGATAAACAAGCTAACTCTTTCCCCTTAAATAGATATCCTTTATTTTTAGCAAGAAATGTATTTGATTTTTGGCATGTATGGCCTGAAAAAATTCAAAGAATCAGAATACATAAAAACTAAAGCAACTTTCTCTCAGTTAATTAGTCTCAATACGGTAGAAACCACAACAACTTGATAGTCACAAAACCACTTTCTGCACCCTGCCTCCACAAAGGGGTTTTGCAATACTGCTTGTATCATAACACTGTAGCTTCAAAAATAAAGTGAAATAAAAAATAACAGATTGGAGCTACACCAAACACACACACAGACACACACACACACACACACACACACACACCATTAACAGTAAATGAAAAGGCAGTTAGACCATTTCAGAAAAGTAACCACAGAAATCCAAAACATCAAGGAGCTATGACAACATTTAGAAGACATAAGAAAATCATGACAATGCTTGTCACATAATTTCAACAGTGTGGCAAGGCAGAAAAGCAGTAACATGGAAGGAAGGGTTTAAGAAGCTGGTGGATTTAGGTAGAAGTTTAAATAACGGGCATTTTGAGCTTCTATCAGAAGAGATGATTTAAAACTCCTATCTGTGTAACTTTGAGGGGAATAAATTGTTGACAGAGAATGGCTTAAGCCCAAGAAAGCTATTGCAATGTTGTGCCTAAACTTCAAGAGGCAACCGAGCAAAATCAGTCCCTCGGTTGCTTTGATCAGGCTCCAGCTCAGGCTTGCAGGTCACAGCAGCAAGACCCTGAGAGATGCCCTGTAATCCACGAATCCAGGAAAATGAATATTCTGATTTCTCGCTGTAAGGAACCAAGGTCTACCTGCTTCAGGGAAGAAGGGAATGGATTCACACTGACATTAAAACACAAATGCCCTCATCTCCTCGGGTTATCAACTCACCCTCTTTTTATTTTCAATACTAAACACTCACTCTTCGGAGAAAGGTTATCTTTGCTAAGCTTTATGCAAAATACTGTTAAATTTTAGTATTCCAAAGCACTTTCTATTTTGTTTAGTAGAGATTTCTGAACTGAGCTTATTTTGTTTATCCGTGATTTTACTTGAATATCTTAGCCTACAAAGGGTAGGTTTACGCTACACTGAACACAGGAGAAGCTTCATGTAAACCAAAGGACCATATGAAAAAAATAACCTTTCTGTGACTTCCTCCAAGAAGGCTAACCTTGTCCAACTGGAAACTGTGGGGTTTTTTTGTTTTGTTTTGTTTTTTTAATTTATTTATTTGTCAGAGAGGGAGAGAGCACCAGCAGACAGAGTGGCAGGCAGAGGCAGAGGGAGAAGCAGGCTCCCTGCCAAGCAAGGAGCCCGATGTGGGACTCGATCCCAGGACGCTGGGATCATGACCTGAGCCGAAGGCAGCCGCTCAACCAGCTGAGCCACCCAGGCGTCCCTGGAAACTGTGTTTTTAAACATATTTCTAGCCAGAGGAAATACTCCTGTCAATGAAACATGTAACAAATAATAACCAGTATTTATTGAAGACTTATTGCAGATTAGAAACTACTTTCAACCTTCAATGACTATAACCTATAAGTAATGTTAAATAAAGCTAATTATAATAGAGCAGTTATTATTACAAGCCAGACACTGTTCCAAGTGTTACCCCTATAAGCTCATTAAAGCCTCACAACAACCCTGTGATGCAGATACAATTATTCTCACCATATTGCAGAAGAGGAAACTGAGCCCTGAGAGCTCAAGTAACCAAGGTTTCAACCCCAAGCAGTCTGATCCCAGAGACCTACCTCACTTTAAGCCATTAGTTCACATTTCCTTTCTATGAAATGATTTCCTGCTTCACATTGTTTCAAAGTGGTATGCAGGAAATATATAAAAAGTGTTCAAGTGTATGTCATAGAGATTAGGAAATATCTACTGGTCATCACTACAGCCCCATCACCTACAGGAATATTAACCCACTGGGAACAGTCTACAGTAGAAACTCTCCAAATGGGACCAGGCTGACACATCTTTGGAAAGAGCTAAGAATTGTTTCACTATGAAATTGGAATTCCAGCTGAGCCTACACCTTACTTTCTTGGAATTCCAACTCTCTTCTGTCCAGGGGCTTTTGGGGATTCAGAAGTCTCCTTCTAAAGCAAGAGTCTGATGAAAATTTTGACTCAATCATGAAAACAAAACATACAAAAGTGACCACAGATAATTGTCATTTCCCTCAGTGTGGTCTTCATTCAGCAAAGAGGTATGGTCTCCATTCAGTATGGACTCCGTTTCAGTCTGCATTCAGCAATGAGGTCTGGAGTCCCTACTGTGTTCAAGGAACTCTTCCAGGTACTAAGGATTTAGAGGAATTCTAGATTTCTGCCTTATATAACCTGAGGAGGTGGGGGTAGGAGAAAAAGGCATCAGTAAACCTCGAAGGCAAGTATGAATCTCAATCCTATACTCTAGCATACGAGAAAGAGTATTTTTCTCTGTTGTTCTTTAACAGCCACCCCCCAGGAAAATCTACTGGGACTTGCTTCACCCCCTTGGACTGCACTAAAATCAAAGAGATACCACATCTCTTCAAGTTCTCTGCATCGTTGCTTCCCTGCCAACCCCTTACTCTTCGTCAAGGCGTGGGGGCCTGAGACTTGTGCTTAGTCTTCCTTACTTCCTCACAAACTCTTTCCGTGTATGCTCACTGCCTTCCTGGGGCTCTGCCACAATTTGATGTTCAGGTTCCCGTTGTTCCAGAACCCCGTGCCCATGACTTCTGCTCCCTGTGTTCTCTCTTCTTCTCCTCCTGCTGCCTCCCTCCCCCTTTGAAAGACCCAGCACCTTCTCTTCAGTGAGCTCTGGCTCTCTCAACAAAAGGAAGCCGACTTTGACTTCAAGCAGCTCCTGCTATAGGCATTCCAAAATTCCCCCAAGGAAAGAAATATCAAAAGTCATGTTCCTTCTTGAAATGGAAACAAAAGTAAAACACATATTAGTATCACAGAAAAAAAGTTCTTTTGCCCCCAAAAGAGCTTTTCACGAAATTGCTAAGATAGTAGGGTATGAGGAGCAGTGCTCGGAGATGCTGCTGCAAGAAAAGAATGTAAGAGTATGTCCTGAAATAGCGACTGGAAAGTCCTGTAATGTTTTAAGAATCTTCATAAGTACAAAAGAGGTTGGGGAAGAGGGAACAGGCAAAGGCTCAGGATCCTTCTCCTCCCTGCAAATAATCCCATTTTACTTTTTTTAACCTGGAATTCATGTATAATTTGCTTTTATTCTTATTATTTCTGCTGCCGTTGTCCTGCACGGACTTGCCAGAAGAATTACAGGGACTACCACTCTCTGTCTAGTTCCATGCAAACAAATATGCACACATACTTTTTTCTGACACTTCAACATATACAAGTTTTCAAGAGAGAAACTAGGGAAATAATGCTTCCTACCTTTTATGGCAGTTTTTATGTATATTATATACTTATTTCTCTATAAAATATTTGTATAGTGTCAAACCACATGAACTCTATGATCAAAGTCCTTATCACCAGAGTCTCATGGTCATGGAGCAGTTGACCACCTCGGCGGTCCTGCAAGGCCATATGCGTGATCAACTTGCGTAGAGCTGCACACATACACACGTGTGCATGAGTTCATGTGTCATGTGTTAAATTTGAATAAGTTCTATGGGTTGTCCCAAGGTCAATTTCTTGGTTCTGATATGCCACTATGATTGTGTAAGATGTTAACAGTGGGAGGCGGGGAAAGGGTACAAGGGACCTCCTTGTACATCCTTAGCAACTTCCTGAGAATCTATAATTATTTCAAAATAAAAACTGTTTTAAAAATTCTTGTCAGCCACCTGGGTGGCTCAATCAGTGAAGCTTCTGACTCTTGATTTTAGCTCAGGTACTGATCACAGCCTTGTGAGATCGAGCCCCACGTTGGGCTCCATGCGAGGTATGGAGCCTGCTTAAGAGTCTCTTTCTCCCTCTCCCTCAGACCCTCCCTCCTCTAAAAAAATAAATAAATAAAAATAAAAATTCTTGTCACCTGTTTTTAAAATTTTTTTTATTTTTTATTAACATATAATGTATTATTAGCTCCAGGGGTACAGGTCTGTGAATCACCAGGTTTATGCTTCACAGCTCTCACCATAGCACATACCTTCCCCAATGTCCATAACCCAACCACCCTCTCTCTAACGCCCTCCCTCCGGCAACC
Organism: Mellivora capensis; assembly: GCA_004024625.1. Classification (NCBI taxonomy): domain Eukaryota; kingdom Metazoa; phylum Chordata; class Mammalia; order Carnivora; family Mustelidae; genus Mellivora; species Mellivora capensis. The sequence continues at coordinate 35,648 of PISX010006132.1, forward strand.
CTCAGTTTGTTTTGTGAGATTAAGAGTCTCTTATTGTCACCTTCTATCTTAGTTATTTAACCTATACATTGTGAAATGTTTTACTTTTTTAACATAACAGTGTTCTTCAGTAATAGTGAATTTGTTGATGCCAACTTTGACATATATATGTATACATATATTCAATATGTAAGGCATGCTTTTACACTTGAAAATGAACATTGAGGGGCGCCTGGGGGGCTCAGTGTGTTAAGCTTCTGCCTTTGACCCAGGTCATGATCTCAGGGTCCTGGGATCGAGCCCCACATTGGGATCTCTGCTCAGCGGGGAGCCTGCTTCCCCCTCTCTCTGCCTGCCTCTCTGCCTGCTTGTGATCTCTCTCTCTCTGTGTCAAATAAATAAATATATAAATATATAAATAAAAAAGAAACGAAACATTTAGGGGCACCTGGGTGGCTCTGTTGGTTAGGCATCTGTCTTCGGCTCAGGTCATGATCTCAGGGTCCTGGGATCGAGCCCCACATCAGGCTCCCTGCTCAGTGGGCAGCCTGCTTCTCCCTCTCCCTCTGCTCTCCCATAACCCCCGCTCATGCTCTCTCTCTCACTCACTCTCTCAAGTAAATAATAAAACCTTTAAAAAAAAACCATTGAGCTTATTATTCCTTTTGGAATTATAAGGGAGAAGGGAGGACTGTCAGATTAAAAGTGGCTTTAAAATTTTTACTCCTGATGTATCAATATATAGTACTAACTCTCAAGTTTTATTTTAATAAAAATAATCTTTTTACATAAAGAATGGAAAAGTCACAAGAGATTTTATTGTACCTCAAAACTTGAGCTATTCATTTTACTAAAAAAGGCCATCATGGATAGTGATAATTATCTTTAGAACAAATTGGAGGAAATATGACAAATACATATTTTAAAACAATGGTTGGCACTTATATTGTTTCTTTTTTTTTTTACTTATAGAATCAATTTTAGATCCTCCCAATAGCCCTGTGAGATAGAGAAGGGAGGCAAACAGTATTATAAGACATAAATAATCATATTTAAACAGCTCCTCTTACAATGGTTTAAAACTGCTACAAATAAAGCTTTAAAATATATGGCACAACATCTTTTATTCCTTTATTTTCTCAAATATCCCATTTAATCTCCTAATCTCCAAACTTATTCTACTTTGCACTAGGTTACACTTAGTAAACACATACTTATTTTTTAAAGTCTGTCTTTTAATAGACAAAATCATAAGGATGCCAATAAACATCAAAAACACATGTAAGTGGGAAATAAAGTCACAAGACTGAAGTGTGCATCCTGACTCTAGGGGAGCATAGATGAAGGGGGCAGGGGTTGAGCTAGAATAGGATCCAAGTGATTACTTAGATTTAACGTACAATGATGGCTTCAGAAGTTAATGTGTATGAATTCTCAGAAGACACTGAAGATAAAACTAAGAAATCAGTTGTGGAAAGAGAACACTATATGGGAAGTATGAGGACTACCATAAGCCAGACTGCGAAACAGGTGAAATTTGCTTTTACTATCCGTCCATCTTCCGTTCAGCATCTTTCTATTCAATATAGTTCAATCTCTCCTTCCCCCTCCCACCCCTGTCTCCCTCTGTTTTCCACACACACAGATTCACAACACACACACACACACACACACACCCCACAGGTGTTTCTCTAGTCATTGGGTCCTCACTACTTTTTTAAACTTCATTTTTTCATGTATAATACAGAGTGGTCTTATGTACCTTTCACCCAGTTTCCTCCAACAGTTACATCTTGTGTAACTCAAATATAGTATCAGAGTCAGGAAAATCTCCCAACAAAATATATGTGTATCATTCTATGTCATTTTACTGCCTGGGTAGAGTCCTGTAACCACCACAGGAATCAGGATACAGAACTATTGCAAAACTCTACTTAGCTTCCCTTAAGTTCCCTTACCCTCCTCTACTTATAATACCATTGTTTTAAATATGTCCTCTACATATTTTGAGATCCACATCAGACAATGTTTTACTTTTTGCTGAGACCATAATTTGGAAAACTCAAAAAGTAAAGGAAAGTCCATTGTATTTAACCATACAGATCCTTTACCTCTTTGGTTAGGTTTATTCCCAGGTATCTTATGGTACTTGGTGCTATAGTAAATGGAATAGATTCTCTAATTTCCCTTTCTGTATTTTCATTGTTAGTGTATAAGTAAGCCACTGATTTCTGTACATTGACTTTGTATCCTGCCATGTTACTGAATTGCTGTATGAGTTCTAGTAGTTTGGGGATAGAGTCTTTTGGGTTTTCCATATAAAGTATCATGTCATCTGCGAAGAGCAAGAGTTTGACTTCTTCATTGCCAATTTGGATGCCTTTTATTTCTCTTTGTTGTCTGATTGCTGTTGCTAGGACTTCTAATACTATGTTGAACAAGAGTGGTGAGAGTGGGCATCCTTGTCTTGTTCCTGATCTCAACAGGAAGGCTGTGAGCTTCTTCCCATTGAGGATGATGTTTGCTGTGGGTCTTTCATAGATAGATTTTATGAAGTTCAGGAATGTTCCCTCTAACCCTATACTTTGAAGCGTTTGAATCAGGAACGGATGCTGGATTTTGTCAAATGCTTTTTCTGCATCAATTGAGAGGACCATGTGGTTCTTCTCTCTTCTCTTATTGATTTGTTCTATCACATTGATTGACTTGCGAATGTTGAACCACCCTGTAACCCAGGGATGAATCCCACCTGGTCATGGTGGATGATCTTTTTAATGTGCTGTTGGATCCTGTTTGCTAGGATCTTGTTGAGAATCTTAGCATCCATATTCATCAGTGATATTGGTCTGAAATTCTCCTTTTTGGTGTGGTCTATGCCTGGTTTGGGGATCAGGGTAATACTGGCTTCATAAAAAGAGTCTGGAAGTTTTCCTTCTGCTTCAATTTTTTGAAACAGCTTCAGAAGAATAGGTGTTATTTCTTCTTTGAAAGTTTGGTAGAATTCCCCAAGGAATCCGTCAGGTCCTGGGCTCTTGTTTTTTGGGAGGTTTTTGATCACTGCTTCAATCTCGTTACTAGATATTGGTCTATTCAGGTTGTCACTTTCTTCCTGGTTCAATTTTGGGAGTTTATATTTTTCCAGGAATGCATCCATTTCATCTAGGTTGCTTAACTTATTGGCATATAACTGTTGATAATAGCTTCC
>PISX010006132.1:38931-100565 GCA_004024625.1 Mellivora capensis
AGTTGTGATCTCTCCCTTTTCATTCATAATTTTATTAATTTGAGATTTCTCTCTTTTCTTTTGGATTAGTGTGGCCAATGGTTTATCGATCTTATTGATTCTTTCAAAAAACCAGCTTCTAGTTTCATTGATACGTTCTACTGTATCTCTAGTTTCTACCTCATTCATCTCTGCTCTAACCTTGATTATTTCCCTTCTTATGTGTGGAGTTGGTTTAATTTGTTGTTGATTCTCCAGTTCTTTAAGGTGTAGAGACAGCAGTTGTATTCTGGATTTTTCAATTTTTTTGAGGGAGGCTTGGATGGCTATGTATTTCCCCCTTAGGACCACCTTTGCTGTATCCCATAGGTTTTGGACCGATGTGTCTTCATTCTCATTGGTTTCCATGAATTGTTTAAGTTCTTCTTTGATCTCCTATTTGATCCAAGCATTGTTAAGCAAGGTGGTCTTTAGCTTCCAGGTGTTTGAGTTCCTTCCAAACTTTTCCTTGTGGTTGAGCTCCAGTTTCAAAGCATTGTGATCTGAGAATATGCAGGGAATAATCTCAATCTTTTGGTATTGGTTGAGTCCTGATTTGTGACCCAGTATGTGGTCTATTCTGGAAAAGGTTCCATGTGCACTTGAGAAGAATGAGTATTCTGTTGTTTTAGTTTGGAATGTTCTGTATATATCTATGAGGTCCATCTGGTCCAATGTGTCATAGGTCTGTTGGTAAAAATTCTGTTTGTTTTCCTTTGCCTCATAGTGTCGTTATGTCTTCTTCATTCCTGACAGCAAATTTTGCATGATATAAAATTCAGGGTTAATAATTCTTTTCTTTCAGCCCTTCAAAAACTGGTCAGTCCTTCTGGCCTCCATAGTTTCTGAAGACAATCTGATCCCATTTGAGTTGTCACTTTGACACTGTTGTTTCTCTCCCCCAGCTTTCAAGATTTTTTTTTTTTTGCCATTAGTTTTCTAAATTTAATTATGATGTGTCTTGACATAGATTTCTTTGGGTTTATTCTGTTTGGGGGTTGTTCAACTTAAAAAAAACAACTTTATGAGATATAATTCATATTACCATAAAATTCACCTATTTAAAGTGTTAAATCAATGATTTTTTATGTCCTCACTACAAATTTGCAACTATCACCACAATCTAACTTTAGAATGATTTCATCACCTCCAAACAAAACCTATTAACAACCACTCCCCATACTGCTTCCCTGTCCCCCAGCCCAGGCAACCACTAATCTGCTTTTTGTTTCTACAGATTTTCTTTTCTGGACATTTCATATAAATAGAATCATGCAATATATGTTATTTTCTGCCTGGCTTCTTTCACTTAGCATAATGCCTTCAAGTTTCACCCCTACTATAGCATATACCAACACTTCATGTCTTTTTATTGCCAAATAATATTCTGTTGTATGGATATACCATAAATTATTTATCCATTCATTAGCTGATAGACATTTGGTTTGTTACCATTTTCTATATAGAATGAGTAAGGCTGCCAGGAACATTCCTTCAAGTTTTTGTATGCATGTATGTTTTTATTTCTCTTGGTTTTACACTTGCAGTGGGGTTTCTGGGTCACATAGTAACTCTATGTCTAACATTTGGAGGAACTGAGAGATGGTTTACCAATTTACATTTATACCAGTGATATATCAAGGTCTCAAATTCACCTTACCTATGCCAACACTTACTATCTTCTTTATCATAGCCATCTGAGTGGGAGCAAAGTAATATCTCACCATGATCTTGAAATGCATTTCGATATAAATTCCATATAAATTTTACAATCAGCTTTTCCATTTCTGAAAAATGAGGCCTTTAGGATTTTGGTGTATATTGATTACCTCAAGTTGGTAAATCACATTAAAGAATACTGTTATCCTGGGATGCCTGGGTGGCTCAGTTGGTTAAGCGGCTGCTTTCGGCTCAGGTCATGATCCCAGTGTCCTGGGATCGAGTCCCATATTGGACTCCTTGCTCAGCAAGAAGTCTGCTTCTCTCTCTCCCTCTGTCTGCCTGTGCTCGCTCTCTCTGACAAATAAATAAATAAAATCTTTTTAAAAAAAAGAATACTGTTATCCTAATAATATTTTAATAAGACTATCAAGCTGTGATTGTGAGATTTCTTTCCATTTATTTGGAATCTTCTTTAATTTCTTTCAACAGTGTTTTTTATTTTTCAGTGTACAAGTTTTGAATGTCCTTGGCTAAATATGTTCCTAACTATTTTATTCTTTTTGTGCTGTCTTAAATGGAATTTTCTTAATTTCATTTTTATATTGTTTATTGCTAGTGTACAGAAATACAACTGATTCTGTACATTGATTTTGTAGCCAGTAATCATGCTGAATGTATTTACCAGTTCTAATAAATTTTAATTGGATTCCTTAGAATTTTTTTATATATGAGATCATGTCATCTGCAAACAGAGATAGTTGTACTGTTTCCTTTCCAATCTGGATGACTTCTGTTTCATTTCTTGCCTAATTACCCTGCTTAGAATGTCTAGTACATGTTAAATAGTAGTGGTGGGAGCTGACATCTTTAAATTTTTCTGATCTTAAGGGAAAGGAAGGAAGTCATTGACCATTAAATATGATCCTAGCTCTAGGGTTCTTTCATAGATGTTCTATATCATGTTAAGGAAACTCCAATCTATTCCTAGTTTGTTCAGTGTTTTTAATCACGAAAGAGTACTGATTTTGTCAAATGCTTTTTCTGCCTCTATTGCTTTCACTGCTTCTATAACCAGGAGAAATTGATGATAATATTCATTTCACATCTTCTAAATTCTCCTACTTCTAAGGGCTCCTTTCATTTTTCATTTATGCCTGTTATAATTTCTTCCAGGACTGCCTGGTAATAGCTGAGCCTCTGATCTTGTACACCATGTCCACAGGTGACTATTCCCCAACACTTATCTCTGCGATTATGAATACAGGTTGTTGCCCCAAAGGTAAGGACACAGGAAGAACACTATGAAAAACAGAAGAAGGATATGGTTGTCAACCTACTTAAAAGGTAGACAAGTAGTTTACTTGAGCCTCTTTATTCAAGAGCAAACAAATAAGGGAAAATTCATTTTTATGCATACTCTGAGGACATAATCAACTTTATGAGAAGAAATGTAATATCTTTCCAACCTCATAACCATACACTATCCCCAGCAGACTGTAACACACAAGCCTACCCTTTTTCAATGTAAAAGAAGATGAGAAATATAAGAAGGGAATGTGAAAGAACATAAATATATCCACAGGAAAGGATTAATTATGGGTGAAGTCAGTTCTTGAAAAAAAAATAGTCTGGTTTAAATCTTCCCCTATTCTCCTTCATCTAGGCATGTTATTTTCCTAAAATGAGATAAGCATCTTTTAATTCCAAAAGTATATCTTGTGAATTCTGCAAATAATTGTTACCATGGAGCTTTAAATATCCCATAGCAAGCTAATATGTTCTTAGGGCTATTGCTATTTTGGCATTTAATGTGCTTGCTCCTTCAACAGAAAAACCTAGAAGGAAAAAAATACAAAACTGTCTCCTCTCCTAATTATTCCCTTTTAAACACACTGCTCTTCCTACTTGCTGTGCAGAACTGTGTTAAAGTCTCATAGATGAGAAAAAATTAAATGATTTCTTTTTTAGAGCTTTATTTAGATGTATGCTATGCAAATCTGAGCATGGTAAAATAAAACATAGAAAAGAGATTAGTAAATCAAAAGTTCTATTGTGCAATTTGTTATAGAAAAATCTCAAGGAAAAAAATGTACAAGAGCATACTGTTATTAAATTGCTTATAACACGTTTCATATGAAGCTTTTAAAACAGTTACAAATTTATCTACCCTACAAATAATCATGGGTGGGAGGAAAAAGAAGAGAAAAATAGATGTAAATCCTGGACATTTGCCCCTTTTCAATAATATCATAATTTCTTGGATGATACAGCAGTAATTTGGTCTGCCTCAATAAAAAAAAAATCTCCCAAAGCTTGCCATGTTAAAGTGTAAAAAATTACTATAGCTATTTTGTAATAGAACTTGAGGGCAAAGGACATGAATTTTTTTTTAATTTATTTATTTGTCAGAGAGAGAGGGAGAGAGAGCGAGCGAGCACAGGCAGACAGAGTGGCAGGCAGAGGTAGAGGGAGAAGCAGGCTCCCTGCCGAGCAAGGAGCCCGATGTGGGACTCGATCCCAGGACGCTGGGATCATGACCTGAGCCGAAGGCAGCCGCTTAACCAACTGAGCCACCCAGGCATCCCAAGGACATGAATTTTTTAAGGACCTATCAGAAAGTTAACTACCCAACAAAACTTCTCTGCAGTTTTACTATTCTTATCATTATGGATACTGTTGTTTTTTAAATTTCAATGCCTTTCTCTATAGTTCAGAGAATTTTTCAAATACATTCTTACATAATCCTGACAGCGTGTGGTATGTAGTCAGGTATCATCTTCATTGGATGGATGGAAAACTTGAGTTTAAAGAAGTTATACCATTGGCCTGGAAACATATCCCTCACAGTAAAATGGGAAAATGGAATTTAAAACCTAGACAGTACAACACAGGTTTAGGGGCCAGGCTACCTGAGTTCAAATCTCAACACTACCCTTCACTGTCTGAATCAACTTGGGCAAGTTACTGAGTAAATCTGTTAAGTGAGTAGAGTCATGCTACCTGCTTCAAAGGATTGTTATCAAGGATAAATAAATTTAAGATGTATAAAGCAGTATGTAGCCTATGGCAAATACCCAAAGAAGTCAACTCTCTTTATATTCTAATAACTCACTGTTGTTCTAGAATTTTCAGTCTTCATGCCTACAGAGTCCCAAATCTCTTCTGAAGGAAACAGACTTCCCGATGGCCAGAGCTTCAGACAGCCACTGATGAATGATGGGTTAGAATAGAGAATATAGGCACATGACATCAATATAGCCAACCACTGTGCACACATGAGCTGGGCCTATCTTACTCTCATGGGATTTGCCTTCTGAAATGGGAAACAAATTACGTAGCTTGCAGATAGGCTAAGACTGAAAGGATGTCAAGAAGAGAAGTGGCCATGAGAAAAGGTGGAGTTGGAATTAGATGGGAGAAAGGCATTGTAAGAGAAGGAAAGTATGTGGGCTTGACATCTCCTTGATTCACAACTTCTTCCCACTTCTATTCCACTTAAAGTTTTAAAATATTTTCCAATACACTTTTCTAAAGGCATGAGGATCAGGTACAGCCCGAATCTCAGTCCTTTCAAGGCACTAGAGACCCTCCTACTCTACTGGTAGTGTCTATGTTTCTCTGAGTCTACTCCATTCATCTCTCTCACCTACTGACCTCATTATTCCCTTTTTACTTACTATATACCTTTTACTTCTGAATCACAATTTCTGTCACATCATAACTCCACCCTCCCTCACAAACTCCAAGAACTTAGTAAGTCTTATTAACCATTCAATTATCACAGGAACAAAAGAATAAGTTAATTTATTATGAAGGTTTATTCAAAGCAATTCAAAGTTTATTCAAAGTTTATTCAACCCACTCTTGTGGACACCAAAGACAGTGGTTGTGTGGTCTGATATTGAGAAGGACCTCCTACCCTTCCTCTCATGACAGCCATCTGAACCCTAAAAGATATAAAATCTTTATGAAGTTACAAAGTATTTTTTTCTCAATGAGAATCAGGCCTTAAAATTTCAGACCATCTAGAGAATAATGTATTTTTCAAGATTTTCATCACAGTTATAGATGCTTTCCTGAGAGCAAATTCTGAATGTGAATGGCATTAGAGACCCAAAGATGAAGGCACAGTTGGAAAGAAGACAGTGATAAGATAAACTGAAGGCCCCTCACACCACACCACATGGTTGCTGGTCATCCTCCTTTACCTGGGACTAAATTTGGAAACTGTCTTCCATGCAGCTGTGTATATCCAATTTCTGGAATTTTTATTAAGCTAGGTCAGACATGTGTTACTTTTTAGCTAATAATTTCACAAGGAATAATTTTGATATTAAATAGAGGTTCAGTGAAGTCATAGCAACAGTTAGAAGAATCCAATTTGGCAAATTTAAGGATTCTGCAATAACTAGCCATAAGACATTTCTTACCCAAAGTATTCCCTTGGGTATGAAAAACTGACCTCCCAAATCCAGGATATCTACAGGGAATCAGGGAGGTAAAGTCGAATAGTATGGGTTATAAATCATTTCACTTATTTTATTATAAGTGTGTATTATTTCACTTATCTGTTGAATACTTTCCATAAGCAGGTCGAGACATGTTATTGGCTCAATTACCAGGCATGGCATGAAGAGAAGGCACCTGCTGCCAAACTGTAAGCTTCTTAAAGCCAGAACCTGTACCTTGTATCCCCAACACTTAGCACAGTGTCTGCTGAGAGGGTTGGAATTCTTTACAGAGGGAGGTATATAATAAAAGCAGATCATATTCCTGAGAATAATATGAAAAACATAGCCCATCTGCTTACTCCAAAAGGTAGAAGGGCAAAGTATCCCACCAAGTGTATTTATTGAAAAGGCTACTACTTTTCCCGATCAGCTGGATCTTTTCTCACTGTACCGGTCTCCATCAGAATATGTAGGGCAGCCTCTGCACACTGGCTGCCCATCATTCCTAACTCGTGAGGCTTGCCACATTATTAATTTACTGCCCTAAGGAAAGCTTTTGAAGGCTCATTTTCTATACCCATGCTTTCAAAAGTGATGTTTAATTTTACCATTTTAAAAGATAGTGCTTGTAAGTCCACAACTGGACTTTTTCTGCAAATGCAATGAGCCACCTGGATGAATATTACATGGGAATTCAGCTAAGTATCTGAAGAAAACCACTCCCTGAAGAATCAAGCTACGTTGAAGTTACATCCATCCTTCATGTCCATGAACTGTATGTATGTGGCTTTTCGTTGCCTCTATTTACTTTTTAAGCGTTTACACTTTAACAATTCCCAGATTGCTGTGTTTCTTAAAAAAGAATTCTCACATGTAGGTAGCAGCTCCTTTTGCACTGTACTTAATAAATTAAGACTTTATTTAAAGAGTGAAGTTCATTCTTTACATCAGAGATATGAATGATAAAGTGATAATCATGGATATTTTTAATAACCAATTTCAATCCTAGAAAATGATTTAAAATCTTCTTCCTCTATAAGCATTGACTAAATAAATGAAACACTGACTAAAAACTCAGTGTGCAGACAGGCTATCAAGGAATGATCTATAAAACTACAAAGCGGGGGAGGCGCCTGGGTGACTCAGTCATTAAGCATCTGACTTCTGCTCAGGTCATGATCCCAGGGTTCTGAGATCCAGCCCTGCATCAGGCTCCCTGCTCCACGGGAAGCCTGCTTCTCCTTCTCCCACTCCCCCTGCTTGTGTTCCCTCTCTGTCTCTCTCTCTCTCTGTCAAATAAATTTAAAAAAAATAATACTTTTTTAAAAAGAGAAAACTACAAATGGGTCATAAAAAACTGTGCCATCATCACTTTGTAACGATACCTGGATTCCTAACAACAACCTTAAAATGTTTATGAATTTCACAAAATATCAGCTTCCTGGATTCCATTCTATTGTTACCACTTTTCAGTGTCATACCTGGTCTATGATAATAGCTGATTCCTCCTACACACACACACACCCGCACTTGTGCATGTACGTGCCCATGCATGTGCAACGTTCCACCCAGGCATGTTTCAGTAACTGGCTCTACCATGACCCATGTGCACAACTGAGAAACCTGCCAGTCACTTTTGACCCCTCCCTTTCTCCATCTCATACATCCTGTCAATCCCCAAATCCTGACAATTTCTATACACCGCAATCCATCCCCACCTGACTGGGTTATTAGAGCAGCCTCTGATCAGATCTCCATGTCCATTTTTAGTCCCTTCCAATGCACTCTGCTCACTGAAGCAGGAGTAAAGCTTCTAAGATGTAAATCTGATCATAAATTGTCCCTGCTTCTGAGTGTTTATGCAAGTGATGAATCACTAAATTCTACCCCTGAAAGTAATACTACACTATATGTTAACTAAATGGAACTTAAATAAAATCCTGAAATGAGGCACCTGGGTGGCTCAGTCGGTTGATAGCCCTACTCTTGATTTTGGCTCAGGTCATGATCTTAGGATAGTCAGATTGAGCCCCTGGTCGGGCTCTGTGTCAGGCTCAGCATTGGTTCACGCTGAGTGTGAAGCCTGCTTAGGATTCTCCCTCTCCCTCTGCCCCCGCCCCAACACGTACTCTGTCCCATAAATAAATAAATAAATAAATAAATAAATAAATAAATCTTGAAAGAAAAAAGTTAAATGTCCCTGCTTACCCTAACCCCCCCAAAAAAACCATATAAAACAAAACAAACAAACCAAAAAACCCTGCTTAAAACCCTTAATGACATCCCTTTCCCTTTATGATAATGTTTAAACTCTTAGCATACCTATAAAGTGCTTTATGACCTGGCATCTCCATCCTACTCCCTCCTTTGTCATTCTCAACCCCAGCTCATACTCTGAACTTTCCTCAGGGTCCTGCAGGGCTCGGTGAAAGGCATTGATCACTTCTGGTTCTCCTTACATGTCATTCCTTTGCCTACAACACTTTTCACCCTTCTTTTTTCTCTGGTAATGCCTACACAGCACTCAAGCTTCAGCTAAAATGTAACTTCCTTTAGTACATCTCTGATATTTTCCCAGATTAGGATATTCCCCCTTCTCAGAGATTCTATGTCTCCTTTCACTGTACATACTTCACTGGATTGTATTTGCTTAATCAGCTGCCATCTTGACCAGATTACAAACTGTAAATAACTAAGGCATCCTCCTTATCTCTTTCCATTTTAACCCCTTCATGGAACACCAGGTAGGCACTTGATAAATGTTACATAAGTGAATATATGCCTACCAGAATGGCCCTCCCAAAGTATAGCTTTCTCATTAACAAAAGCTTTCTACAGATTCAGAGAAAGATCTGTTGGATCTTAGCCTGAGATTTACTAAGGCTATCACCTTTATGCCATCTCATATACATACTGTTTCTAGAAAATATCACGATCCGCACACCTAATCTTCACTTTCCTGCTGATTTCCTTTGCTCATGCTGAAATGCTAGTTCTTACCATCTCTACTTATTAAATCCTACCTATTATTCAGTAACTAAAGACTATTCACATGGTCACTGATTATTTCCTTTTCCTAAGAATTCAATCTCTTATCTACAGGCAGTAGCTTACTCTCTCTCCTATGACACATCATCCATTTCCAATAACATCTACCAGAATCTGCCCTGTAGTGTAATTCGTTGTTTGCATTTGCTATGGTAATAACCTGTAAGTTCCTTGTAAGATAGTTACTTTTTCCTGTATGTCTGACTTCTCTAACAGATGAGATCCTTGGGAATGGACCATGCCTCTTCTATCTTTAAATAGCTAGTGCAATACCTGAGACATTAGGTAGGTATTGAGAGAATAGAAAGCAAAGGGGTTTGGGAATCAGGCAAAGCTGGATGTTTGTTCTTGATCATGTTACTTAGTATCTGTCAACCTCAGTTTTCCCATGTGCAAAATGGGAATAAAAGGACTGCTATGACAATGGCCACAATCGCCAAACTGTGAAAAGAGCCAAGATGCCCTTCCACAGATGAATGGATAAAAGAAGATATGGTCCATATATCCAATGGAATATTACTCAGCCATCAGAAAGGATGAATACCCAACTTTTGAATCAACATGGACGGGACTGGAAGAGATTATGCTGAGTGAAATAAGGCAAGCAGAGAGAGTCAATTATCATATGGTTTCACTTACTTGTGGAGCATAGGGAATAACATGGAGGACAGAGGACACTGGGAGATGGAGAGGAGAAGTGAGTTGGGGGAAATTGGAGGGGGTGACAAACCATGAGAGACTGGACTCTGAGAAACAAACTGAGGGTTTTCAAAGGGAAGGGGGTGAGGAAATAGGTGAGCCTGGTGGTGGGTATTAAGGAGGGCATGTGTTGCATGGAGTACTGGGTGTGGTGCATAAACAATGAATCTTGGAACACTGAAAAAAATTAAATTTAATTTTTAAAAAAAGTAAGTCCTTGGGGGCACCTGGGTGGCTCAGTCAGTTAAACATCTGCGTTTAGCTCAAATCATGATCTCAGGACCCTGGGATTGAGTCCAACATTGGGCTCCCTGCTCAGTGGGGAGACTGCTTCTCCTTCTCTCCCCTGCTCTCTCTTGACTCAAATAAAAAAAATCTTTAAAAGGAGGGGGCTGCTATGAGTTAAATACAGTGATATTCATTTAGTAAATATTGAGAATTTATCATTGTCAAGATTAATTTATTCAATAAATGTTAATGGAGCATCTCCCCTATACCAGGCACTGTTCTTGGTGTTTGGGATGCATCAGTGAACCAAATGGACAAAGATTCCCACACTTGTTGAAGCTTACACTCAAGGGGAGAAAGAGGCAATAAACACAATAAATCAGTAAATTGCATAGTATGTTAAATGATGATAAATGCTATAGGGAAAAAAAAGCACGGGGGAGGAGGGTAGAAGTTCAGAAATGCCTGGAGTGGATGAGAGATGGGGTCATTACAATATTAAATAAGGCAGCCAAGACAGACCTTACTAAGAAGACCTTACTAAGAAGGTAATAAAGACAAATTTGAGTAAAGATCCAAACATGAAGAAAGTGAGGGAGTGAGCTATGTGGGTACATGGGGAAAAATAGTGTTCCAGGCAAAGTGAACAACCAATATAAACACCTACATGCAAACATTCCAAGTGTATGGTGGGAAGAGCCAGAATATCATTGGATGTGGTGAAATTAGCAAGAAGGATGGTAGCAAGACGTGAGGTCAGAGAGTCAACAAGAAGCCACTTCTTTTTTTTTTTTTAAGATTTTATTTATTTATTTGAGAGAGAGAGCATGAGCGAGGAGAAGGTCAGAGGGAGAAGCAGACTCCCCGTGGAGCTGGGAGCCTGATGCAGGACTCGATCCCGGGACTCTGGGATCATGACCTGAGCCGAAGGCAGTCGTCCAACCAACTGAGCCACTCAGGCGTCCCAAGAAGCCACTTCTTATAGAGTTTTGCTGTCCTTTGTAAGTACTTTGACTTACACTCATAATAAAATGGGAGACACAAGAAATATAAACCAAGGAGTCAAATCACTTGATTTATGTTTTAATAGTATCTCTCAGGCTACAACATTGACAACAGACATAGAGGCAGGTGTAGAAGCATGAAGATCACTTAAGAGACAACTGACTGTAACTCAAGAGAAATAAGAGTGTGTTGAATCAGGGTGACAAAATAGGCAGTTGTCAGATTCTAAGTATAATTTAAAGACAAACTTATAAAAGAAATTGAAAAAGACACAAAAAGATGGAAAAACATTCCATGCTCATGGATCAGAAGAATAAACACTGTTAAAATGTCAATGGTGCCCAGAGCAATCTACACTTTCAATGCCATCCCAATCAAAATACCAATGGCATTTCCCAAAGTGCTGGAACAAACAATCCTCAAATTTGTATGGAGCCAGAAAAGACCCCAAATCACCAAGGAAATGTTGAAAAAGAAAAAGAAAAAAAAAAAGCTGGGGGCATCACGTGGCCTGATATCAAGCTATATTACAAGGCTATCATCATCAAGACAGCATGGTACTGGCACAAAAACAGACACATAGGTCAATGGAACAGAATAGAGCACCCAGATTTGGACCCTAATCTCTACTGTCAACTAATCCTCGACAAAGCAGGAAAGGATATTCAGTGGAAACAAGACAGTCTCTTCAATAAATGCTGCTAGGGAAATTGCACAGCTATATACAGAAGAATGAAACTCAACCATTCTCTTATACCATACACAAAGATAAACTTTAAATGTATGAAAGACCTCAATGTGAGACAGGAATCCATCAAAATCCTAGAAGAGAACTTGAGCAGTAATCGCTTCGACATCCACCACAGCAACTTTGTTCAAGACAACGTCTCCAAAGATAAGGGAAACGAAAGTGAAAATGTACTTTTGCGACTTCATCAAGATAAAAAATTTCTGCATAGCAAAGGAAACAGTCAACAAAACAAAGAGGCAACACACAGAATGGGAGAAGATATTTGGAAATGACACTAGAGATAAAGGGCTGATATACAAGATCTATAAAGAATTTCTCAAACTCAATACCCAAAAAACAAGTAAGTTAAAAAAATGAACAGACACTTCTCCAAAGAAGACATACAAATGGCTAACAGACACATGAATAAATGTGCATCTTCATTAGCCATCAGGGAAATTCAAATCAAAATCACACTGAGATACCACCTTACACCAGTCAGAATGGCAAAAATTGACAAGGCAAGAAACAACAAACGTTGGAGAGGTTGTGGAGAAAGGGGAACCTTCATACACTATTGGTGGGAATGCAAGTTGGTACAGCCACTTTGGAAAACAGTGTGGAGGTTACCCAAAAAAGTTAAAAATAGAGCTACCCTATAACCCAGGAATTGCACTACTGGGTATTTACCCCAAAGATACAGATGTACTGAAAAGAAGGGCCACATGCAACCCAAGGTTCATAGTAGCAATGTCCACAATAGTTAAACTGTGGAAAGAGTAAAGACGCCCTTCAACAGATGAGTGGATAAAGAAGATGTGATCCATATATACAATGGAATATTACACAGCCATCAGAAAGGATGAATACCCAACTTTTGCATCAACATGGATGGGACTGTAGGTGATTATACTAAATGAAATAAATCAAGCATAGAAAGACAATTATCGTGGTTTCACTTATTTGTGGACCATAAGGAATAACATGGAGGACATTAGGAGAAGGAAGGGGAAAATGAAGGGGAGAACCAGAGGGGGAGACGAACCATGAGAGACTATGGACTCCGGGAAACAAACTGAGGGTTTTAGAGGGGATGCGGGGGGGGGGGGGTTAGCCTAGTGGTGGTTATTAAGGAGAGCATGTATTGCATGGAGCACAGGGTGTTACACGCAAACAATCCATCATGGAACACTACATCAAAAACTAATGATATACTGTATAATGACTAACATAACATAATAAAAAATAATAAATAATAAAGACAAGTAACAGGATTTCGAACAGACTAGATGAGGGGTATAAGTGAAAGGAAGGAGTCAAAGATGGCCTAAGTCTTTTCATTTGAGCAGCTGGATGGATGTACTTGCTGTCATCTGAGATGTCGATGTAGGCTTGGGAAAATTAGAAGTTCAGTTTCAACATGTTCACTTTGAGAAGTCTACTAGACATGTGTGTGAGAGTGCTAGTAGGTATATCATCAATCTGGAGTTCAGAGTTGTAGTATGGGCTGAAGATACAGATTTGGAGTTTGGGGCAAATAAGAGGTATGTAAAGCCATGACACTGAATGGTTTGGTGGTAAATGAAAACCTCAGAGTTCCTGCTGGCCAAAAGCTTATAGTCTAGAATCAGAACATAGTACACGCTCACAACATATCTGTCCTTTTTCCCCAAACAGTGCTACTCAGCACTTGCTCTGTAGAGCACTAGCATGAGCATGATCTGGGAACAATAGTTAAAAATATGGATTTCTGGACCTCGTTCTTAATCTAATAGATTAGAAATTCTGAGTGTGGGGTCCTGGAACCATTTTAAATAAGTCTTTCAGAGAGTCTTCCACTTGTCATCTGAGAACTACCTAGTGGGAAATTAATAAATACTTGTTGAACTCATTGATGTTCTAAAGGTTTAATTTCTATTTAATAACAATATGACACTATTTAATAACAATATAAATGACAGTATTTCATAACAATAATAATTCCTGTTTAGTAACAATGTGACTCATCAATTCAACTTGGTTTTGTTTGTAATTCTGGTTGTGAGGCTGAATTTCAATCCATTATCTTAGCGATTAGAGCTAAAATTTCCAAGCTATTGAGTACCATACAGTGGGAGCTCAAATCACGAGAGGTAAGAAAAAAGCAACAACCCAACTGGCTGTCTGACCCTCACTTCCATCTGCTAAGACTGGGAGGAAGCACTGAAATAGACAATGTGTCAGCAAGAGGGAAGAGAATCAGGATTCCTTTTTTTTCTTTTCCTTATTTTCTGTGTCCTGAGCTCTCCACAGGAGGCAAAACTAAATGACTCCTCAGAAGACCTCCCAGTTATACCGTCTTGTGATTTCCTCCCCTGAGGCTTCTACAAGGAGCACTGTGGAAAGCATCACCTATAGCCAAGGCTATTCACCCACACAAACACGCCTTCCCGATTTCCAGCCCAGGGCCCTCAGACAGTGTCTAGATCAGCGGGCAATCCCAGGGGCTCCATGCGACCGCCACCAGACACAAACAGCATGGCCACAGCCTGTCGCTTGCCTGAAAAAGAAAACGCTGACACCAAGTAAAGGGTATTTTTCCACGATGCACGTCAATGTGTCAGCCAGGAGCACAGAGCCACAGGCCTACAAAGCGGAAGATCAGAGGTGGTTTGAACTGAGGTTGATTTCACATATCAAAAAGTCCATGTTAATATGCCCAGCATCTCAGTCCCTGCCTTGCCAAGCTCTGTTTAACTGGAAGAATGAAGACTTTTTATCTTCAACATCAGTTCCAGCCTAATTCCAGAGCCTTATTCATACCTGCCTGGGGACAAGTTTGGCTCTTCCAGGAAGTAGGTCCTGATTAGCTACATGCTTACAGAGTAGGAGGCCTCCCTTACCCTCTGCTTGCCCTGATGCATGATTAGCATTCCCATTCCCCCAAAGGACAAGAACCCTGTCCCCAGGGCCTGTTGGCTTGGCTGGGATGGGGAAGGGAAGGATAGAACAGAACCCACCATCCTGCCTATCTTTTGCCCCAGCCTCCTTTCCTGGAAGGTTGGACCCCATCCCCCATACCTCTAGCTAATGGCTTGAAACCTCTGTTCTATGTGCCAATCCCCTGAACCATAGTGCTATCACTTGCCAGCTTTGAGCATCACTTTTTTGCTGAAAATGACACTACAATGTCCTCCTAGAGCAGTGGTTCTAAACTCGCATGTGCATCAGGCTCCCCTAGAGGGCTTGTGGGGCCCAACCTAACCTGAGTTTCTGACCTAGTAGGCCTGCGTAGAACTTAAGCATTTGCATTTTTGGTAAAATGCCTATGACAATGGCATTATCACTGAGGACCACGCCTTGAGGACCTCTGCAGCAGGGGACTGGATCACTTGTATATGGAAAGAAGCTTATATGTGGCTTGTATTTCAAGGCATGAATAAAAAGACAGTCCCTCAATCTAATATTTATTAAGGGCACTGGGCTAAACACTTGACATTTATCACTTCCCCTTACAACTACCCTATAATTTGTGTATTATTAATGATCCCATATTGCCCTTGGGAATTGGGCTGAGTGGGTTCATACAGGGCAGTAGGTGTTGGAGCTAGTCCTGATTCCTCAGGTGTCAGTTTTTTGTAACAATGACAAGTTGTGTTTCTCTATGTACTATACTTCGGCTACTTCCCACTGAACCAGTGCTACAGTCAGGAGCCAAAGCATGGCCCCCAGTCCTGCTTACTCTCTGTTCCTTCTCTCCCCAATATCACTGTGGATAAGGTCTCGGCAGGCCCCGGTGACAGACTCAACAAAACTATAACTGTGTTCTGCTCCTTGGGACTTACAGATCAATGAAATAAGCAACAAACATGCCCACATGGAAATCCCGTAATTTGGTGACCATACATTAAACCATCCAATGAACCAACATAACTTAGCATGAGCCATAGCTGTATGGGTATAGTAACTGCTTCTTCCACTGACAGATCTCTGGCATACACATATGTACATATGGGTACATACATACACATGTAGGTATGCCCATGTGCCTTTGGGGCACATGTCAAAGTTTAATAGCTAAAAGGGTACACGTTCTTTATCCTGAATGCTCAGTTCCCTTGAGTGTTGAACACCCAGACTCATCTACTGTAAGGTACACATACTTCAACCCACTAAGTGATACCAGGAAACCACATTAGCAGACAGAGGCTGCTGGAGAGGCATCCAGGGTGAAATGAGGGGATTTCCAAGGCAAGCAAAACATAACGGAAAACAGAAGGCAACTCTGTCACTCCCCAAAAGAATCTATCATCAGGGGCACCTGGGTGGCTCAGTGGGTTAAAGCCTCTGCCTTTGGCTCAGGCCCTGATCCCAGGGTCCTGGGATGGAGCCCCGAATCGGGCTGTCTGCTCAGCAGGGAGCCTGCTTCCCTTCCTCTCTCTCTGCTGCCTCTCTGCCTACTTGTGATCTCTGTCTGTCAAATAAATAAATAAAATATTTTTAAAAGAAGAATCCAGCATCATACAAATGTATACTAAGATCTGGGTGAAATTATTATAGTTTGAGCACAAGTGGATTTAAACACTGAAAAACAGGCAACCTGCATTTCCTTGAGGACAGAATATTTTTCCCCTACAATCTGGAATATTGTTTGCACATGCTAAAACCAAATCAAAATCTAGCAAATAATAGGAAGGAAAGGAAAGAGAAGAAAATGGAAGGGAGAAGGAAATTGGTATAGCCATTGGTGAGATTTTCATTAAATCATCGGACTGGAAAAGACATTGCATCTGCTAAACCAGCAAGTCTCCCTTCTGCCTAAGCTGATGAATACATTGTTCCTCTTCTTCGAGACTGATGTTACAAAAAAAGTTTTTCTTTATTTTGATACACCTAACTGGCTTTTATTTTAGTCAGTTAGACTAAAATTGTAGATGAAGAGCCTATCTTTACCATTCTTACTAAAAATGAGATAACATGCACTTCCAGGGACGCCTGGGTGGCTCAGTCATTAAAGTGTCTGCCTTCTGCTCAGGTCATGATCCCAGGGTCCTGGGATCGAGCCCCGCATCAGGTTTCCTGCTCTGTGGGAAGCCTGTACTCCCTCTCCCCCTGCTTGTGTTTTCTTTCTCGCTGTGTCTTTCTCTGTCAAAAAAATAAATCTTTTTTTAAAAAAATGCATTTCCAGATACATGGCAAAGCACCTCTTTTAACTTCTGCATCTCTCTGCAGCCCACCTCTGCTCTACTTTTCTGTCACTGCAATCCCTGGAAAATGGTGGTGACAACAGAACACCAGGTATACAACAATACAGTTCCCTCGAAAGAAAAGAAACCTTACTTCTTATTAAATGCTTGTTAGTGTGGAAGCACAATAGATTTGATATTTTTTTGATAAACCAGCCTATAGGTCAGTTCAGCCCACACTGGATGTGAGTTTGTTTTCTGACCAAGTAATGAGTCATTCTAAATAAGAACATCAATTTGTTTGTACTTCTCAGGGTGACAGGGGGGAGACAGGTGTATCACCTAGAAGCAATGATCAAGAGGACTAAAGCTTAACATACATTACTCTGTCTTATAATTTTATCAGAAATAAAAACACAGAAATTTTAGGTGAAACATGAAGGGAAAAAATATATTGTAACATAGCTCTATTCTTGTCTTATTTCTACCTAACAACATCAATGGCTCCCTAGATGAGAGTGGACCAGATCAGCAGCATCACCTGGGAACTTACCAGAAATGCAGATTCTCTGACCCCACCCCAGACCTAACCCAGATCAGAAACTCTAGCTGCAATAGAGACCCAGTACTCTGTGTTTTGAAAAGCTTTCCCGGTGATCTTGATGCCTGTTGAAGTCTAAGAAACACTGCTCGATGAGTCCTACTTCTACAAAGAATGTTGTATCAACCTTACGTGAGTAATGAGGTGTGTGCACTTTATCTGTCTGGCCAGCATTAGTGGCTCTATTGATTCTTGATAAAAGATGTGCAGATCACCAGGAGGTGATCTACCTAGAAAGCCCTGTGTTAGAGCCGAGGCCACTGAGTTCAACAATATGACCGGCCACCAGATGGCTGTTTCAGCCTTCCAACTTCATCTGACAGCATCCATGGCCCATGACTTAGGAACTCTAAGAATTATCTTCACGTGTGGGCTGCCTGCCAGCCACCTGGTTTTGATTTTGCTGTGGAATAAAAATGAAGCAATAAGCTTCCTGTTGTTAAATGGACTTCTCCTGATGCTTCTTACACACGTATTTTTCCCCTGTTGAGCCTTGCTGTGATGAATTTGGGGTTTTATTGTCCCACCCCACATTCCACACTCTTAATAAATACAAAAATGGCTCTGTTGGAAGGATCTGAAGCTACAAACACCACACCACCCTATAATTGCCCAGATCTAATATCATAGTCTGCAAAACTCGCAAAAATAAATCTCTTTTTCAACTTCTTTCCATTTATTTATTTAGCTACTTCTCCAGGTATTAATGCTTTCTGAGCCATCTTATGTTATGATAAACAAATCATTGTTGCTAAATGATTTTTAGCAAAAATAAAACTGATATTTATTTCTTCGATAGGATAGAAGATTGAGAGAGTATGGACACAAGCTTTTTTACTCCTTTATATTTATATCTCTATTTTTACCCATAATATGCAGAGATAAAAATATCATCTACATATCATTTTAGAAATAGCTTGTAAAAATATTAATTCCACAAAATATTACCCTTGGTCCTCAAATGTTCATTGACTCCATCTACCTCTGGAATTGTTATCTTTTTGTCCAACATTCTTTTTAAAAGATATATTTATTTATTTTGTGGGGGGAGAGGGAGACAGAATCTCAAGCAGACTTCCTGCTGAGCGTGGAGCCTGATGTGGGGCTTGATCTTACAACTCTGAGATGACCTGAGCCAAAACCAAGAGTCAGATGCTTAACCAACTGAGCCACCCAGGAACCCCTGTCCAACATTTTCAACTCTGTCTCAGATTGACCCTTCCTGCCTTTGCAGCATAGTTCTGTACAAAGTTTTAACTCCAAAGTGATGAGAATAAGTTTCATGCCTGACTATAAAATCAGCTTCCGTACTTCAATCATACTCCTCCATACACAACGATGTCTTCACATGGGAAGAAGTCATGCTTCCATGGGTCTCTATGGATTCTCTGTACACGTGCATACATGTGAGGATGCAACCCTAAGATGTCTCAATTCAAGTACTTTCCACAAGTGCTAAAAGTATTAATATAGCCCTGCCTTTCTACTCTTCGGAGAATTCGTGTCATGGGTGAATTCATGTACAGGAGAGTCTTTCCTGAGACTACCGGGCAGCTAATTTCCTGAGACTGTGGGGCCGGGAATCATCCACAATCAGTGACAAATGTTTGATTAAATGAGTACCTAAATGGATAAATTAAGAATATATGAATGAAATGGTATGATATGAATGAAATGAAATGGAATCCCAGCAGCCAAATTTGTTGCTATGGATAGAAGCTTCCCAGGACAGTATCTTGACCAGGTTGAGTATTTTCTTGCACCTCTAATTGTTCTGCCCAGCTTTGTTATGCCCACCCATGGGGCTTCCAGAGACGGCTGCTCAGAACCCTTGCTTTCTCTTAAGCCCCCACCCACTGCTGCAGTGCGTTTCCGTAGCCAGCCTTCCTAAGAGTAGCCGCAACTGTAAAATGATGTAGAGAGCTCAGAACATTCTATGAAGGCAAACCCTGACCAAACCCGACTCCTGCCTCTGAGCCTTGAGATGCCAAGAACCAGCCAGGTATTAATGTCTTCTTCCCTAGAACACTGAGGAGAATGTTACTTTCAAAGAAGAAATTTTCTTGACCTTTAGCATTGGGTACAAAATGGAAACGGAGTTGGGAGGGAGTAAAGGTAGAGAATAAAGATGTCTTCATTCTGCCATGGGACAGATTAAAAAATGAAAGAGAGAAAAAAAGGTTTAAGCATGAATTATTTTACCTTCCAGCCTACTAGAAAGACTACTAGAATTTGGCTTCAGAAAGCCAAATCAAACAATTTAAAGTGCATTCCTATAAAAGTCAGATTTTTTTTTTGTTCCTGGTGTATGAAGTGATAAAGAACATGTATTCTACAGCATTTGCATGTTACAAAAATGCCTGTATTAAAATTATCAAAATTAAGAAGTTTCAAACTACCAACTCCTTAAAACAGAAGAAATAACTATCTTGTGATTTTAAGACAATACAGCAAAATTTAGAACCCACCAGAAATACCCCATTAATACCAAGTGTCATGTCACTGAAATACTCACTTGGGGATGCTATTTCTTTTGAAATCTCTCAGAAAAGGACAGAAACCCAGACCGAGAAAGAAATTAAACAATGAACATTTATTTCCAAAGTTACAGAGCTGACATTCTTAAGGATGGTGGCCTTTGACTCAACAAATCCTAATGAGGTCTTGTCATCTTTACCGTATGCCCATAACACTGCTGAAGTCAATAAGCAAAGAAACCACGTGAAACCATGTGAAAGAAACCATCTGAGAAATTTGCTGAGAGCATCAGCTGTGACAGTTACCCTCTTCATGGATTTGGGGCATGGTGTTCTCCACCTAATCTTAACACAGATCTCATGATCCCAAGAACAGAGGCTTTAACCAAGGTCTGATTTTTAAAAATTTTTTTAAAAATGAAATTAATCCACTTTCAGGCAGAGAAGTTCCTATAAGATATTACTACTATTTTCATTTTCAGTTCCTAGTGAAAAATAATGCAAGACTGGTTTTCTGCACACATTATTTGAAAATGTTAAGATGCACGAACCTTCACATGTTGTAGACTATGGTTTCTTAAAATATATAAATATAAATACCCGTATGCTGTACAGACAACATATAAAAGTAGAGAGAACATTGTCACGAGAGACAGAAATCCTGGGTTTAGGGGTCAGCTCTGATACTGCATGACGGGAGTCACTCTTTTGAGTGACTCTTTGAACTTCGGTGTTCATATTTCATAGGAATGCTTCCCCTTCTTTCTTCAGTTGGTTGTTATAAGACTCTAACAGTGAGAAAACCCATGAGAGATTATTCCGTATTCTTTTTTTTTAAGATTTTGTTTATTTATTTGATAGAGATCACAAGTAGACAGAGAGAGGCAGGCAGAAAGAGAGGGGGACACAGGCTCCCCACTGAGCAGAGAGCCCGACGCTGGACTCGATCCCAGGACCCTGAGATCATGACCTGAGCCGAAGGCAGAGGCTTTAACCCACTGAGCCACCCAGGCGCCCCGATTATTCTGTATTCTATAGAAAGTATAGAAATAACAGTATTAGTATGTTTCTTTCTCATTTGTCTTTATGTTTTGTTCATACATGAATGTCAGGCTTTTCTGCAATACGTGTGATTTTGACATTTGTCTTTTTGTTGTTGACTAAAACTTTCTAAGATTTTGACAACACAATATATTATCAATTAATAAAATACTTTGGTAAGTTTCTTAGAAAGTATTTGCTTGACTTTAAATCTAGATTTTCCTATTCTCTGTTTGCTTAATGCAGGACCCTGAGATCTGTTATTATCGGGGTAGAGCAGGCTTTCTCAAACTCAACAATATTTGCACTTGGGCAGACCATTCTCTCTTGTGGGGATTTTCCTGTATTTTGCATGATGTTTAAGAGCACCCCTAGCTTCTACCCACTGGTTGCCAGTAACAGCCACCTGCTGAGCACCCAACTGTGACAATCAAAAATATCTCAAGATTTGCCCAAGGGAACACCTGGAAAGCAAACTTGCCTCTCTTTGAAAACCACTGCTCTGGGCAGAGGATGTAGAGAAATGAAGGGAAAAGATTTGATTAGGAATCAGGAACCCCAGATTCTAGTCCAACCCTCTAGTCCTGCCCCGGGCTATGCAAACTTGAGCAAGTCATAACTTTCCTAAGTGTGATTCCATAGCTAGGGGACATATCTGGACAGATACTCTTTAAGAACCCACCCAGCTGTAATGTTCTATAGCTTTTATTCATTTATTTACTGATTTCCTCCATGAATGGGCTTGTCTTTTCAAGAAAATAAGATCTTGTGTTTTTTATGTTACAAAGAAAGCTTCTATATTAATACTTATTTGACTGGCATGATATTTTCACAATTCCATTTCTATGTCCCTGTTATTGGCACTTCACGTAATCCACCGCATTTTTTTTTCTTTCTTTTCTTTTTTTTAAGATATGGGATAGGGGCAGGGGGAGGGGCATAGGGAGAAGGAGAGGGAGAATCTCAAGCAGACTCCCCACTGAGCATGGAGCCTGACACAGGGCTTGATCTTAACACCCTAAGATCATGACCTGAGCCGAAAGCAAGAGTCCAACATTCAACCAATTCACCCACCCAGGTGTCTCAACACATAATCCACTGCATTTGTAAGAAAAGAGGAACCCATACAGGTATACCTAGAAGGAGAATGATCTCCTAGACAACTATCTACTTCTTCCTCTTATTAACTGCATTCCCTTTTATCTGTAACATCAATTTGCTGCTGGCTATGAGTCAAACTTCTAAGCAAAGTTATATTCTACAATCACTTTGAACCAATTCTTCTCTCCAAATTTATGAGCCACTAGAAAAAAATACCTAAAACCAGCTTTGTTGGTTGACTACAGGACCAACATGAAAGATTTAATAATTTTTTCCCCACTCAAAGAAAATGCTCAAAAATGAGAGAAAGGTAATCCCCTCCTTAAAGTCCTGAGGGCTAGGAATTACCAATCGCTATCTTATTCCAACGGCAATGGAACTCTTCTCAAATCCTACTTCAGAACTATTAATGTAGTTTCAGTCCTTCTTTTATTCCTTTCTCCAAGCTTGCCCCTCATTGCTATGATCCTATTCTCTGCAGGAGCCGGATTAGAGGGCCATAGAGTAATGAATGCAGAGGTCTAAGAACACATGACAGAGTGGTTAGAATGGATTTGGTTCAGACTACAATGTGAGTTCCACCATGTCTGAGGAGGGAACTAAAGAATCTAATTTTTACTTACACCATTTCATCTACGGGTATCATTGTCTATGGGTATATACTCTAAGTGCCATGCCATCTACAGATATTAAAAAAGAAAAATTGAGGGGTGCCTGGGTGGCTCAGTGGGTTAAGCCTCTGCCTTTGGCTCAGGTCATGGTCTCAGGGTCCTGGGATTGAGCCCCACATCGGGCTCTCTGCTCAGCGGGGAGCCTGCTTCCCCCTCTCTCTCTGCCTGCCTCTCTGCCTACTTGTGATCTCTCTGTCAAATAAATAAATAATCTTTAAAAAAAAGAAAAATTGATGAAGATTAAAATAATAATGGAATTGATCAAATAATAATAGAATATACATTTTGTAATTCATAAAGAAAAATTGGATTTTAGCTTACAAATAGGATTTAGAGATGTTTGTGTAAAACAAAGATTTTCCAGATACTTTCAAGTTAGCTTCTAAAAATATACCAATGGTATATATTTTAAAAAATAAAATAAAACAAGGGCACTTGTGCGACACCATTGGTTAAGCATCCAACTCTTAGTTTCAGCTCAGGTCATGATCTCAGGGTTGTGAAATCAAGCCCCACATCAGGCTCTGTGCTCAGTGGGGAGTCTGCTTGAGATTCTCTCTCCTTCCTCTGCCCCTCCACATCCCCCTCTCTAAAATATATAAATAAATCTTTTTTTTTAAAGGTAAAAAGAAACAAATTCCTCCCATTTACACTCCATGAAAAGCTAATGTAATTTTCCTTTTTGAGTGTAATTGAAATGTTCTCAAGATCAGTCACCTCACTGGACAGTTTCCTTCTACAGTTTGGACCATTCCCTTTGGTTAATCTTGAGAAAGCTTGGCTTATTTCCATGTGCAATGACATTACACCTTACTGTTCTCCTAAGATGTACTTCATGAAACAAAGAGGCCATGGCCATTTTCAAATGGAATAACATTTCCATTTTGTCCAGAGTTTGCCAGAATATTAAATTTTGGGACTGCCAGGAGTCTTAACACAAACTTCGCCATACTAAATAGGGACCAGTGACTAGGAGTCCCTCTGACAATGTCCCCTCCCTAGTGTTCTGGATAAAATCCACTAGCTGTGACTTGTCCCAGTGGCTCATACCTTGCTACATACAAGTAATATAAGGATTCTCTGGGTGGGGCGGGGTAGGGGTGCAATCATTCAAGTTCTCCTTGGGATCCACTGTACAGCCTGAATGCTCCTTCCCATGCTTCAACTGTTAATTATGATCTCCCCTGGTCCTTTTAAAATATAGTCATACTACATATGTGAATTTTACCAAATGCAGACACTCCCGTATTAAACGGTTTCCTTTGTTTCTAGATTTCTTCTCTTATACTACGAGCAGATTACATAGCACATCACAGAGAAAATATAGCTTCATTTTCTTTCACCCAAGTGTGGGAGGCAAAAATAGCCTTAGATAAAATTATGAAATACATAAATATCATTAATTCCTGCTACCCTTCTACACCCAGGATGCCTCTGAAATTGACTCCTGCCCCTAGGATATCAAGGTTCTCAATTAATCCTTGTCCTACTGGTGCAAAGAAGGGTAAGCTAATGAATGCACTCACACTGAATCATTCTGTATGTTTTAGGATGGAACCATACAGAAATGAAAGTTCCAAACAAAGGAATGAATTGGTAATTGTGGAATTTCAAGCCTGAATTACTTATTACTTGGGGTGACACTTTTTTCAGTGTGGGGCTTCTTACTCCACAAATTTACACATCTAGATGGCTACTCATTTCACCTCCACATAAGATTAGCAATGGTTCCAAAATGCGAACTGTCTTCCCAGAGCCTAAAGAAATTTTTAAGATGTGAGATTTCCTCTCATCCTGCTAAATTCAGAAGCCTATGTCAATTTTATTCTTCCCTTCCAGACCTAAAAACTGAGTGGGATCTGAGATTGATGGACAAGATGTTATTATTCCGGCTCATATCATCTTTTCAACTGCACAGATGCCATACTCCATTCTTTCTTGGATGGAATCAGGGTAACAACCATCATCTGGCTGGAGGGCCTCCTAGAGAGGGTAGCACATGTGCAGGACTCTAATAGCTGAAATAACACAATTCCATGGCAGGAGAGTAGACTGGTCTTAGTACATGCTACAAGGATGGGAAGATACAGGAATGAGGATTAGAGGAAAATACCTTGGGTACCGATTTCCAGTTTCAGAAGGAAATTAAGAGAAAATCTAGGTACTGTGGGCCAGACAACACTAACACCTCATACCTCATCTTCCATGAATAGGAAATTAACAGTGAAGTGGAGAATTGGAACATTCCTTCCTACCAATGAAGAAAGCCATGGAGGATATCACCCAAAACAGCTCTTCTATGCCAAGGAAATGCCAGAGAAAGTTCTGGTAAAACACAGGTATTTCCCCATCATTTTGGTAACCAAAACAAAACAAAACAAAAAAACACCTCTCTGTAAAACAGACTATATCTTTCTATTGTTTCAGTTGCCTGGAGAATTTAAACCAAGTTGTTAGTTTAATTATAGCAAATAATTGAGATTTTATAGTCTGAATCTCTCAGTCTTAGTTCCTTCCTGCAATTGTGTTTTTAAATCTTCCTTGTTATATTGTTTCTTAATAATATGTTATTTTTAAATCTACACTTGTCTTAAGACATTTCTGCTTCAAGTCCTCTGTGTAAAAGAGCAGAAGAGGTGATGGGGGATACATGTAGATACCAAGATACTAAGATACATCACCCCTTATCTCTACGAGACAGTTCTACTCCTTATTACAAAGGTCCATTGAAGTATACACCAAAACATGAGCTCATAACCACTTTCAAAAGAATCCCTGTGGTATTTACTAAAAATGCTGGTTTTCATTCTACCCCAAGATAGATAAACTGAATCAGAAGCTTTAGGGTAGCACCCAAGAATCTAAAGTTTTAATAGGCATCCCAGAATACACTTACTATCATTCAACTTACAGAACCAATGATACAAGGAAAACACCTCTTTCTCTACTGTGTAGCATGTCATAGACAAAAGGTAAGGCAACCTTAGTGTTAGAGACCTGGATTCGAACTTGGAGGACTAGTCATGCCTTACACTGCTTTCCCAGCCAAATATCACAGGCTTCCCTAATAGAAGTTTAATTGGAACTCCAGCTTCTATAAATTCTGTATTCCAAACTAGTGTTGTGATATTAATAAGAATGCAAGGGTTAGTGGAATATTTTACCAATTTATGAAATTGAAATGACTCATTTTTCAACCTGTCAGTGAAGAGCATCTGTCTGTTTACAAAAAAAAAAAAAATATTAAAGAGATAGCAATGGCCCTGGCCAGAGTATCACCCTTCCCATGGTTGGCAGGTATGAATCATCTGCCAGTGTTTTACCCATCTCTGAAGGCAACTCACCCTAAGGAACCATGCTTATGTTTCATTTGCATGATGCCACATTAAATTAGTTCCACTGATGGTGATGGTTTGCTACTATTATATGCAAACCAAGTGGTTTTTATCTCACCTGTTTTGTAAGGACAATGAATTTCCAAAATTAGAATTAATAGACTGGGACACCCTACCAAGATCTGAATATTTATACAAATTGTGTTTTCATTTTCATCTGGCATTTAGGTAATATGAGTGAGAAAAAAGTTTATTTGCTGCCAGAGCTACAAACACTAAATAATGAAATGTTACTCCAGTCAAAGGCTGATTTTGTCTAATGACATTTAAAGTATTTGTAGCTAATAGAAATATCTCGGAGTAAGAATGCCATTATCACTTAAAAATCATATAATGCTCTTAGCTGCCAATCATTAATTTATTTCCACTCTCTCATCATCAACTTTGATGATCCCATGCAGAGTCATTTGGGTCTGTGCCTTGCACATTCTACCAGAATATTCACTATAACCTACTATACTAAACTTATTCTCTACTGCTAGATCATCAGTCTGTTAAAAGTCAAACCTTAGGTAAACTGGCAGATTAGAGTTCATGAATATCATTTATAAGCTTTTCAGGTCGTATTCAGGCTTTTCGCCTGAAAGCAGCACAGTGGAATTCAGTATTCTCGGTATAAGCTGATGTGTTACATTGAGTCATTTGACCCCTAATTTAGCAAAGATTCCTTAGGTGAACCTGTCAGCCTCTTCACAGACTAGAGGTATGAAATAACTACAGTGTCTGTTACAGGTATCCCACTTGTAAAAAATAAAATAAAATAAATCTGTCTTCTTCTGTCCTTCTCTATCCCTACTTGTACAGTTTCTCTTCCACTACTCTAACAACCCATGTATTTGGCAGTTCCCTTCTAGAAGATTCAGTGTGGGGTGCCTGGGTGGCTCAGTGGGTTAAGCCGCTGCCTTCGGCTCAGGTCATGATCTCAGGGTCCTGGGATCAAGTCCCACACCGGGCTCTCTACTCAGCAGGGAGCCTGCTTCCCTCTCACTCTCTCTGCCTGCCTCTCTGCCTACTTGAGATCTCTCTCTGTCAAATAAATAAATAAAATCTTTAAAAAAAAAAAAAAGAAGATTCAGTGTGCAAGTTGAACACACAAAGAATTAATGTAATAATAACTAATATTTGGGCCCCAGAAGGATGAAAAATGGAGCTGACATGAGCCCAACACACAGTGAAAAGCCAAGTTCAGTCAGACCTACAGCTGGAAGCAATTACCCATCCAAATTCAGCCTACATCATCTTGACTCCCAGCTAACTCACACAGGTGAGAATAAATGAAAGCTTTCAGGTTTTAGATTTGTTACACAGCAATGGCTGACTGATACAGAAATCTTTTATGAAGTATGATGATTTGCCTAATATCAGACTTCCCAACAGCCAGGATGGAATCCAGAAATCAATAAAACTAATATCTCCAGTGTGCTAATATAAGATAATAAATGACCTAGAATTCTATAATCCAAAAACCAATCCTAAATAGATGAACAAAAGAAAAAAAATTAAGCATTTACAGTCAACAGATGTTCACTAAAGAAACTTCAGGAATGAAGCATATCACCCCCAGAAGGAAAGTTTCAGATTAAAGAAAGAATAGTGAGTAAAGAAATTGGAAAGTATGTAGTTATCTTGAAACAAACACGGCTGGCATAAAATACTTGTTTCTAACTAACAAGATTGTTTATTTATTTTAAAGAACAGGATTAAAACACTGGATAATAATCCTGGTGACAGTGAAGTCTCACATTCTTGTAATATTTAGGAAAATGATTAAGATAGTAACGATAGATTTTGTTAAGTGCACATTAGAATTTTAGAAGTAATCACAAAAAGAATAAAACCAAAATAAATAACTTCTAAGCCAGTAAGAGAAAAAATTAAATAGGAATATGTAGTGAGCAAATAAAAACCTCAAATAATTTTTAAAAGCCAGAAAAATAATACCAAAAAGGACAAAATAAAGAACATATAAATTCCAGAAATAGACCTACATATATATGGAAATTTAACACATATGGTAGTTAGACGATTGGTCATCCATAAGGCAAAAAAAAACTGAAACTGAGTGCCTACCTCACACCATTAGCAAAAACCAACTGCCAGTGTATTGAGGACAATATAGAAGTAAAAAATATGTAACATCTTTATTACTGTAACTAGGAAAAAATCTCTTAAACACAAAGCAAGAAACACTACCCATAAGGGAAGATGTTGAAAAATTCAGCTACACTAAAAATAAGAATTTCTGTTTCAAAACCTATCAAGAAGTGGGGAAAACAAAACATAAGTCACAGTGGGAAAAAGAATTTGTAGTGCATACATACAACACAGGATTAATATCAAGACAAAGAACTCCAAAAAACCAATAAGAAAAAGACAATTCAAAACTTTAAATATGTGCAGGATTTGATCTGAACTTCACACAAGAGGGAACACAGTGATTAAAATATAAAATACTGTCCACACTTACTTTATAAGCAGAGCAATACAAAGTAAAAACACAGTGAGATTTAATTTTCTAGCCACCAGACTGACAACATCAGCTGTTGTTAAAGATTCAGTAAAGACAATTCTTGCACACTGCTGGTGGGAATGTAAACAGGTTACACCCCTTTGGAAAAAATACTAGCAACAATCTTATAAAGTTGAGTGTTCACATATTAATTAGACTCCAAAGTTCATCTCTTTTTTTTAAGATTTTATTTCTTTATTTGACATATATATAAAGAGAGAGAGAGAGTAACACAAGCAGGGGGAGCAGCAGAGGGAGAGAGAGAGAAGCAGGCTCTTCACCAAGCAGGGAGCCTGATGCAGGACCCAACCTGAAGTCATGACATGAGCCACAGGCAGACACTTAACTGACTGAGCCACCCAGGCGTCCTCCAAAGCATATCTCTTAAGAGCATCTCTTATACAGTGCAACAGTAAACCTGTATAAGAATATTCATAGCAGCATTGCTGTCATAAAAGGATCATTCTAGAGAAAGATAAAATAAATGAAAAGCAATGCACAGTCATGTGGTCAACTCTTAGAAGCATACTCTTGAATGAGAAAAGCAATTTTCAGGTGATTATTACATGATACCATTTTTTTAAAGCTCATAACCAGTTAAGATAAATACTATAATGTGTAGGGAAGAATGTACATTAAGTAAAATTATACATTTTAAGAGCAAGATAGTAATAAACAGAAATTTCTATATACTATTTTCCTCTGGTGGAGACAGGCAGGAGACAAACTCAGAAATGCAACAGGATTGGAAAGGTTCCAGCTGCTATGTTTGTAGTGGTTTTGTGAATGTTCATTAGACTACAACCTATCCATACTTCATATATATTCTGTTTTATTTATCTAAGGAAATATCACAAACTGACTAAATGAATAGGATTCATAATACAATGAGGCAGAGTTCTTTTATGGACTAAGGAAATAATTTAAGTGAGGCAGGCATATAAGATTGGGTAAAATTGTTCAGAAGGTAATTATTAGTAGTTATAGGTTGAATAAAATCTTTGTGCTAAGATATGAGCTACATGCTAGACAAAGGTAAGAGTTAGAGAATGTCTACATTCTTCACAAATACACTACAAATATAGAACCCTGTTAGCTCAAGAAGTAGACATTATGGTTATGGGCTTTGACCTGATTCAAGGTCATAGTGGGATTTGGCTTCAATCACCGTCATCTGTTAATTCACAATATATATAAAATGACCAGAGGGAAAGGAAGCTTGCTGAATATATAAGGACCCTCCTGGACCAAAGGGTTTGAGTCAGATCTGGCTGAGACGCCAGCTGTGAGCCCCAAACTGTAATAATGGTTATAATGTAAATAACCAAGAACACATGAATTTTAGTCAGCACTGAGGTATCACTATGAAGAGTGGGAAAATATCACACGATAGGCAATGTAATCACTTAAACCCTCTGGGCCCTTTCCCCCTTCCACTGCAAAATGAGATCAACAGTAACACCTACCTTGGAAAATTGTTCTGAGAACTATTTCTACAAAAAGTGAAAAACACATCTCCTGGATAACCTAACCATTCCACCCCTAGGTATTGACCCCCCAAAAATGAAAATACTTGTGCACACAAAGACTTGTACGTGAAAGTTCTGGCAGCTTATCTGCCAGGCAAAAACTAGAAAGGCAAAAACTAGAAACAACCCGAATGGCCATCAGCAGATGAATAAATAAGCAAATTGAGTTACTTCATGAAATAGGACGCTACTCAGAAATGAGAAAGAATGACCATGGATACATATGACAACACAGATGAACCTCAGAATAATTCTGCTGGTGAAAGAAGCCAGGCCAAGGAAACTCTATATGAAATGATTGTGTGCATAAAAAGTTCTAGAAAATGCACTCACCTATAGTGACAGAAAGGAGATCACTGGTGCATAGGGATGGGGATAGGGGAAGGACTGAGGAGAGGAGTGGGAAGAAGGTATTACAAAGGACAGGAGGAAACTTTTGGTGATGATGGATACATTCACTCTTTTGATTGTGATAATGTTCCACACTTGTATACATATGTCAAAGTTCACCAAATTGTACACTCTAAATATGTCAATCTTACTACATATCAATTATGCCCCCCAAAAGCTATTTTTTTAAAAAGGCAAGTGCTGATGGGAAGGTATGATGGAACAAAGGTAAATATTACTTGCTTAGAACAGCCAGGACTAGTACATCTCAGTCTTTAAAAGTACACACAAGTCACCTGGGGAACCTTGTTAAAATATAGATTCTAAGTCAGTAGGTCTGGGGTGAGGCTGGCCATGCTGCTATCAAGATAGGGGAGTAGAAGGATAGATGGATGGTTGGATGGATGGACGGATGGACGGATGGAAACACAGATGGATGGCTGGATGCCCATGCTGCTATCAGTGGATCAGTGTTTGGGTAGCAAGGCTCTAGAACCACTTCTCAGTGTGGTTTCCATTTCCTGTGGAGCTCCAGAAAAAAATTACTGATAACTGGAGATTCTGATTTAACTGATCTCAGGTGAGTCCTGGGAATTTGGGATATTTTTAAGCTCCTCAGTTAATTGTAATAGATAGCCAGTTAAAAACCACTGGTTTAGACTATGATTGAAGCTATACCAAATGGCATCTCCATGAGCTAAACTGTATGCAAAGGAGACATATGTCATGTTCTGAAGGGGCTAATAGTCCTGACAATTATAGTAAGAGTATGCTTGAAATAGCAGACTACTGTTTACAAAACCAAATCCAACACTTACTCACTAGGTACCCATTGTACCAACAACTCCATGGTTACAAATGGATTCTTCTTCACAGCTACTCCAGGGAACCCAGATCACTGCATGATTCCATTTCCCTTCTTGAAGACATCCTTCCCTTTCTTCACCCTTACATACTCCCGGGCCTCCTCCTGTCCCACCATTCCTAAGACTCAGAGTCATGGTCTAATATCACTGCCAACCTGACCATTTCTCCCAAGATTCCCTCTTCAAATCAAGTGGGAATTTCAGGCACCTCAGCAGACAGGGATTCTCCTAAGTATCAATCAGGATTCAGTCAGGAAAACTGCAGCCACTGTACATTTCCCAGATTTGTAGGTAGAGACATACAAGGTCACAGGAAGTATTAAGTAAACAAGGAATAGAAAAACTGCCACCCATGAGCTCAATCTATGATCCTTTTGTTGAAAAGTGGCTATGAATCTCCCCAACTTCTGAGGCACTCCAACTGGCTCAGCCTTCAACATGAAGAGGGTGGTACTCAAGGATTTGCCTAGAAACTGCTTTGGAACACTTGTTCAGGCACGCATCTGTCCACCACTGAAGAAAAATAATTCCCCCTCTTCTTCCCTCTTCTTCTAATCTCCCATGAGTGGCTTTCCTTGGCAGACCCTAAAGTGAACCTAATAGTGACAGGGTTTCTGGGAAACATGATTCCTCACATCTAGAAGAAAGTGGCAGAGATACTGAGTTGACAACATATAATGCAGTGTATGCTATTTTTTACACTTTTTACTTACCCTGAGCCCTTGGAGACTTCCTTGCCTCTGACTGCTGGATGAATTTGCCTAACTGGAAGTATCAGAGAAAGTAGGAAGAGAGACCAGGGAACTTCTTGCCCTGGGTCTCTCCCTGCCAGGTTGCCACAATCTGGCTGTGTTCCTCTTCTGGAGGTCACAGCTTCTGTCAGGAGGCCCTCTTTACACAGCTACTTTGTTGTCTAAGTAACAGGTAAATCCTCTCTCCCATTGCCCGTTCAGTCCTAGAGAGGGTAAAGACACTTACTGGTTTCCCTACACCCTACCCACACCTTCTTATTAAATGCTCTTCAATTACTCATTTTGAGCCTTCTGAATGTTTCGTGCTAGGTCTCTGACTCACAGATTAAGGGGTTAAAGAAAAAAAAAGAAAAGAAAATAGGGATGAGAAAGGAAAAGAATAGGTGGAGTGAAGGGTCTTTCCCAAGAGGAGTATAATTTGAGATAAACACCCTTCCATCAGAGATAGAGGCATCAAGATTGGGCATGCCAAGTCTTACGGGACAGCAGCAAATTTCTCCAGAAGACAGTGTTTATTTCATTGTTCTTGTTTGTTTGTTTGTTTGTTTGTTTGTTTTAAAGATTTATTTATTTATTTTAAGAGAGAGAATGCAAGCACCCGAGACGGGGTGGTTACGGATCCTACGCAGATTCCCCACAGACCAGGGAGGGCGACAAGGGGCTCATCTCAGGACCCATGAGCTCATGCCCTGAGCCAAGATCAAGAACTGTTGCTTAAATGACTGAGCCACTGGAGGTTGGGGGGGATGTGGCCAATAGTGTCCATTGTTTAGGTTTTCCATCTTGTCAAAAAATCATGATTAAAAAGTAAAAAAAACCCTGTGACTTATGTCTCCAAATTTAGGTCCCTCTATTTATGTTTCAGCTGCTACCAGATTTCTGACAGTTAATAATTTGCTTATTCCAGTTTCCTCTAGACTGTATATTGAGACATGGGAACAACACAATCTAGGAAACACAGAAGCTTATTCAAAGTACAATGATTAATTTGAGATTATTCAATTAAATAACACTCTACTTAACAGCATTCCTATTCATATGCATAACATGGCATTTTACACACTGAAAACATTCAACAAATGGGTATTACAGAAATTAATATATGAATCAGCAAATAAGTAAAAGAATGATGTTCGTAATTGAAATGGCTGCAAAGTGCAATAAGATACTGAATTATTTTAGGAATCATCAAAGCGGGGCCAAACATAACATGTTCCACTATTCAAGACACCTATTGTCAGAGCATTTGATTTTTCTAACCATGGCTAATTACAGAGAAATTGCTACACAGGAATTTTGCATTAAGGAATGAAATATATTTGGGGGCAGAAAAGAGAGACAAATATTAGTGTTCACAACAAAAGTAGCTTATTGTTACAAAATGCCTTTTCTTTGTTCTAAACCATCAGCCTGATTATAGGAGGTGAAGAAAGCAAACTTAGACACAGGTGATATTAAAACCCCGGTATGTAGTCATACTCCCTGAAACACTCACCGCCTCTGACTCCAGGGCAGAGAAGTCATCTGCCCTGACTTATGGGCTGATCAGAAACCAGCAGTAATGCCTTCATAGTTGAGTTCCTTTTATTAATTATTCATATGGGTATATTTTGGTATAAAGGACCATATGCATTTGAAACCTCTCTTTGAAATGAAAAATACCCAGAGTTTTTACAAGGGGT
This sequence comes from Mellivora capensis, assembly GCA_004024625.1. NCBI lineage: Eukaryota > Metazoa > Chordata > Mammalia > Carnivora > Mustelidae > Mellivora > Mellivora capensis. Next base: position 72,952 of record PISX010006132.1, read on the forward strand.
CCGACATCTTCTATTCAAATGTGTGCCCTTCTTAAGAGATTTAGAAGCGGTACATGTGGATGAAAAAAATCATCTTTTTTCATTTTTTTTCTCTTTGGATTATATTTTATTAGCAAGATCCTTGGATATTGAATTTCTGTTATTGGTCTTCAGTATATTTTGTCTCAACTACTTAGATCGCTCCAAAAGAACTTGCTCTAGCTTAAAAGACAACTGCTAAATTTGATCAAGGCAGTGCTATAAACTGGAATTAGTATTGCTACTACATTTTTTACTGGATTTAAGTAGTGAGGCAAGTAGGATCTGTGAGACCTTTAACTTCAAGTGCCCACATGTCACTGCTATTGTAGGACAAAGTGGGAAAATCGGAAATGCAGTTTTGCCCTAAACAAATAAATACTTATTTTCATGAAAATCACATTTCTTCTTTCAGTAATATTTACACTGCCTATGACTTTGACCCACTCATTATCAGTAAGACATATACTTAAAATGTCCAAAGATAGATAATTTGGTAGTAATCAATCATTTTGTAGTTTTGTAGTTAAGCACAGAGAAAAAGTATATCAACCCAAGAAGCCAAGGCTTGATGATATATTGTGTTTTCTTTTGATTGAAAATTTTAAATACAGTGAAATTCTATCTGCTTGTCTGAAAACGAGCAATATTCATGCCCAAGGAATAAAAAAGATACACAAAAATAATCAACAATAGAAATACACTAGTGAAGAACTCTTTAATTATGTTTACATGTGGGGTGCCTGGGTGGCTTAGTGGGTTAAGCCTCTGCCTTCCGCTCAGGTCATGATCTCAGGGTCCTGGGATTGAGCCCCGCATCAGGCTCTCTGCTCAGTGGGGAACCTCTTCTCCCTCTCTCTCTGCCTACTTATGATCTCTCTCTGTCAAATAGGTAAATAAAATCTTTTTCAAAAATTGTGTTTTCATGTGACCCCAAAAAAGGTAGATTCTGGGGCAGTGGAAGGGGGCAGACACTTAGAAGATGGGAACAGCACTGAATTTCCTGATTTTTAAAGCTTTTACTCTATAGGTGAGTCCCTTCCACCAATGGATAGAAACCTGTCATTTTACTGGCTTGATAAAGAGGATAGAGTTCAGGGTAACCACAGGAATCAGAAAATGAAGAGAGAAGTCCCAGAAAGAAGAGAACCAGAAGACGGGTAGCCCCAAATTAGGTATAAAAATTCTGCTCAAATCTCTGGCTGACCTATAAAATATTCGTAAGTGGGGCAGACTCCAAGCAGCTCAGCTAAGGCTAATAAAATAGACCTGAGATTTTCTTTTCTGTCTACAAAAGGGATTTGAATTCAAAGTCTGAGTTCAGTCCATTTAATTGCCTGCTGGAATAATATGGAAAAAACTGCAACGAAATATAACAAAATGTAGAGTCTCTATAATATATAATTGCAAAGTGATGGATACAATCCATAATTACTAGTTTTATCAAAAATCTGAAAAATGTGGCCCACATTCAAGGGAAAAAAGTAATCATTGGAGATAGATCTCCAAATAACCCAGACATTAAAATTAGGGGGGGAGAAGAGGAGGGGTTGGTTTAAAGCACCTCTTATAACTCAAAAACTGAATATATTAAAATTATAAATCAAGACAATAAACTGCCAAATAAAATTTGTTCTATCTCCTGCCTTGAGAACAATGCCTTTGCTCTGATCAGAAGGACCAGATTCAGATTTAGGGTGCTTCAACAACTTGAGGTTCTAGGGCAGAACATAACAGCCATTCCCAGGAAAGCCAGGCAGCATCCTATCTGTGTTTATGCAGACTCCTTCCCTCATCACCCCTGATTTCATTCCATACCCCAAGGTGCCCCATATATCCAGCTATGGACACTCCCTCTCACACTACACTTGGGATGCACATACCACAAACGGTCCATGCTCACGACACACTGGGGATAGGTCTAAACAAGAATGGGAAGCTTGCTGAGAACTTTTAGTGCAAAGAATTCCAAGGCCCTGAGCACCCAGATTGTGGTATAGAAGGGGTCGCAGGCCCTGTGTAGGTCTACACATCCCCTAGGCTCCTCAGGCTCTTGCCTCTTGGGAAAGGACACAGCCATAGAAAGGTCAGAATAGATCCTTTTTAAGTGTGGGATGCAGCGCAAGGGCCCATTTTCGTAGGCCTAAAAATGATACTGGTCGAGACCTTGGGCTTTGGATCAAGATAAATTTTCAGTTTGGGATCAAAACAGGAAAGTTTCCAGTCCTGATCTTCTACTTACTAATTACATGACTTTCAGCAATTAATTTAATCTCTATGCCTTGGTGTCCACATCCATAAAATGGGAATAATAAAAGCACAGATGTTTTGCAAAAATTAAATGAGATAGTGCTCTCCCTGCACAAAATAAGCTTCCAGTCCATTTTAGCCACTATCATGTTTATTGCTATTAACACACTATTATTGCATTTCTACTGATCTATATGATTTACATATCTGAATGGTATTAAAGTATAACCTATTGGTTTTTAAGACTTATATAACTTTTTTTAAGAACCACTGTGGTACATGAGCTGAAAGTCAGTAATTCAAGTTCTTCTTAGTTTCTGGATACTGAAAAATGCACAGGTTCTTGCAAACATCTATAATGAATGATAGTGTTACATTCACTAGATGTCTACTAAATGCCAGGCTTTAGGCATCAAACTCTACACATAGTATTTTACTGAATGCCCTTAACAAAACTGTTTATGGATGAGTACACTGAAGTCTGGAGAAGTTTAACATGCCCAGACTCACAAGTGGGCATACTGAGATTCAGACCAAGCAGCCTCCATGACTTTTGACACAAAGCATTTGAAAACTGCTACCCCTTGTTAGAAATGCCCTTTGTCACACAAACAGTGCAAGCAAAGTAAAGCTATTCTGCTTTCAGATGCTTTCAGATGCTTTCAGGTCATGATCTAAAGTGCATAGAAATGAGTCAATAATTCCGTGTTACAGTTCACATTATGTCAAGATATTAATTGTCTTCAAATGCACAGCATAGCTCTATATTTTCCTACATGCACATGGATAAGGACGATAAGACAAACTCTGGAAATTAGAAAATCATGAGAAGAGTGAGGTCAAGATGGCAACACAGGTTATTCCTGACTTCAGCCTCCCTCAGATCAACTAGCAACTATTCGTACACAGCACCACTGTGAAAATCCCAGAACCTTGGGGGTGAGCCTGAACCATCCCCCTGGACCACAGAGATGGAGGTCTGTATTAGAAAAGTAAGAGGGTCAGCTTCACTTTGAAGCATTGCCCCTCCCCCAGACAAGCACAACACCACACCATGAGGACCCTCCACAACACATACACTCTGCTCCCTGGCCTAGAGTCAACAACCAATTGCAGAACGCTTCCCAGGAGACCCACTCAGGACTCACCTTGCGGGGTTCACTGGGAGCATCTGCAGAGCTCAACCACAGGTGATCAGATACAAACAGAGAAAGAAGGCAGGACTTATGAAACAGTGCTCAGATCATGGCAATTTGTAGCAGTGCCAAAACAGAGATCCCAGTTAGTGCTCTGCAAATTTGCAGAGCTGAGCAGGTGACCCCATCAGGCCAAGCTCAGACAGCAGTTCTGCCTGATTTGGATTCCCATCCAATGAGCTGTACCAGCTGTGGAGACCACTCTTTGACCCCATCCGTGTCAGGGTACAAATTTACAAATTCAACTATGGCACATGGCCTCCAGTATTACTCCTCAGTGAAGCCTGGCCATGGACACTAGGCAGACACTGAGCACATCCAGTGGCCCACCCAGGCTGGGAGCCAAGGCAGTAGCCCTGCCTGACTATTGAGCATAGCTTCAGGCTCCACATAATCAGGAGCCTGAACAGTGGCGCCGAGCAGAGGTGAAGCCCAGCTATAGAACTGCCCAGCTACTGAGCCCAGACTTCAACTCCACCTAGTAGCAGTGCCCAGATTACAACCTGCCTGATTGCTAAATATGGCCTGTGGCCTCACCCAGACAAGGAGGCCAGCCAGTCAACCTTGCAATTAGTAAGCATAGTCTGCTCAGCCAGGGAGGGGGGCTCAAACACTGTCCTAACCTGACTGCAGAGCACAGTCTCCAGCACCTCCAACTGCAGGGTACAGTTGGAGGCCCCATCTGACCGAGAACCTGGCCAGAAATCTTGTCCAAAAGAACAGCACAGTCAACAGCCTACCCAATCATGAAGCCCAGTCTGTGGCCCTACCTGATCACAGAGCACACCCTGAGGCCCGGTTCAACTGCACAGGTCTATGGCCCTGCCTGAACACAAAGTCCAGCCAGCAGTACTGACTGGATGAGACTGATGCCCCACTCAACCAGTAACAATTGTAGAGCGCAGCCTGCAGCCCTGCCCAGTTGTAGAATCCAACCAATGGCACCACCCTGCAGGGGAACAACAGCCTGCAGCTCTGACTGATCAGAGCCAACTGAAAAGCCCAGTTAGTAGCCCCATCTAACCACAGAACGCAGCCAGCCAGACCTGACTAGGAGCCCACCAGTAGCCCTACTCGAACATGGAACCCAGCCAATAGAGCCATCCAACTGCAGAGCCCAGCAAGCAGCAACCGCCATCAACCTCTGAGCACAGGTAGTGACCTTGCCCAACTGGAGATCTTGACGAAACCCTGCCTGCCCGTGAACACTGTGAACTGACCCATCCTGTATGCCAAGCCAAGCTGACTAATAAAGGTCTTTCCCTTCTACAATGAACCTACAAAGTCTGGAAAAGGAGACTGAGAATACTCAACCAAGAATGCTATACCTAGAAAAGCTGTCCTTTAGATATGAAGGAGAGAGAGATATATTCTTACATAAAACCTGACAAAATTCATTACCACTAGACCAGCCTTAAAAGAAATGCTAAAGGGCAATCTTCAAACTAAAATGAAAAGATAATAATTAATATCATAAAAACACATGAAGGTATAAAACTAACCAGTAAAGGTAAATAAAAAGTGAAAGTCACATTCTGCATGTTATAATGGTGGTGAGTAATCATTTATATCTCTAGCTTAAAAGTTTAAAAAAATATTGAAAACAACCATAACTATATTAATTATTTATTGGATGCACAATATAAACAAAAGGAAAACTATAACATCAATAACCAAACATGTGAGGGAGGAAAGTAAAAAAATAAAACTTCTGTATGTTCTCAAAGTTAAGTTGTTATCATCTTAGGAGTGTATGTTATAACTATACCATATTTCATGTAAGCTTCATGGTAACCATAGAGGAAAAACCTGTAGTAGATACACAAAAGATTATGATAAAGAAGTCAAAGCACACTGCCACAAAACGTCATCAAATCACAAAGGAAGACAGCAAGGTAAGAAATAAGAAACAAAGGATCTATAAAAGTCAGAAAACAATGAATAAAATAGCAAGTCCTTATTTATCAATAATTACTTTAAATGTAAATCAATTAAATTTTTTAATCAAAAGAGAATGGTTGAATAGAAAAAAAAAATCCAATGATTTGCTGCCTAAAAGAGATTCACTCTAGCTTTAAAGACATATATAGAGTGAGAGTGAAGGGATGCAAAATTATATTCCAAGAAAATGCTAACCAAAAGAAAGCAGAGATAGTCATAATTTTATCAGAAAATAATAGACATCAAGCTGAAAATGGCCACAAGAGACAAAAAAGGTCATAACATAATGATAAAGTAGAAAATTCATCAAGAAGATATAACAATGGTAAATATATATGCACTCGACATCAGAGTGCCTAAATATATAAAGCAAATACTAACTACTAAAAGGAAAAATAAACAGCAATAGAATAATACTTAAGGACTTTAATACCTCACTCTCAACAACAGAGACATCATCCAACAGAGAATCATTAAGAGAACAGCACACCTGAACAACGCTACACCAAGTGGGCCTAACAAATACATAAAGAACATTCCATCCAACATCAGAACATATGCTCTTCTCAAGTGCACATGGAATATTTTCTAAGATAGATGAAATGTTAGGCCACAAAACACATATCAACAAATTCAAGGAAATCAAAATTATATCAAGTATCTGAACTGAAGACAATGGTATGAAACTAGGAATCAATAAGTGGAAGAAAGCTGGAAGACATGGAAATTAAACAACATACTCCTGAATAACTGATGATTAAAGAAGAAATCAAAAGGGAAATAAAAACATATCATGAAAAAATAGAAAATCTAAACAGATCAATAACAAGTAAGGAGACTCAATCAGTAGCAAAAACCTCCCAACAGAGAAAAGCCCAGGACCAGATGGTTTCACTGGTGAATTTCACCAAACACTTAAAGAATACCAATCCTGGGATGCCTGGGTGGCTCAGTTGGTTGAGCAGCTACCTTCGGCTCAGGTCATGATCCCAGCATCCTGGGATCGAGTCCCGCATAGGGCTCCTTGCTCGGCAGGGAGCCTGCTTCTCCCTCTGCCTCTGCCTGCCACTCTGTCTGCCTGTGCTCGCTTGCTCTCTCTCCCTTTCTCTCTGACAAATAAATAAATTAAAAAAAAAAAAAGAATACCAATCCTTCTCAAACAGTTCCAAAAAACTGAAGAGAAGGGAACACTCCCAAACTCATTTTACAAGGCCAGCATTACCTTAATACAAAAGCCAGAGAAGGACACCAAAAGAGAAAAAGATATAAGCCAATATCCCTGATGAATGCAGATGCAAAAATTCTCGATAAAATACTACCAAACCAAATTCAACGGTATATTTAGAGAATCACATACCATGATCAAGTGGGATTCCTGAATCCCTGAATGCCCTGAATGCAAGGTTGGTTTAATTACAAATCAATAAATGCAATAAATCACATTAACAGAATGAAAGATAAAAATCATATGATCATCTCAATAGATAGGGAAAAGCATTTGACAAAATTCAACATACTTTCATAATAAAAACTCTCAATAAATTGGTTTTAGAAGGAATGTATCTCAATATAATAAAGACTATGACAAGCTCATAGCTAACTCATACACAATGGTAAAAGGCTGTAAAATTTTCCTTTAGGATCAAGAACAAAACAAGGATGCCACTTTTACCATTCCTATTCAACACAGAAATATAGGCCAGAAATTATAAAACTCCTAGGAGAAAACATAGAGGAAAAGCTCTTGGACATTGGTCTTGGTAATAAGCTTTTGGCTATTATGCCAAAAGCACAAGCAACAAAATAAAAAATAAACTAGTGGAACTACATCAAACTCAAAAATTTCTGCAATTCAACAAAATGAAGAGACAGCCTAAAGAATGGAAAACTTATTTGCAAATCATATATCTGGTGATGACTTAATATCCGAGAAAAAGAAACTGTTATACACTATTAGTGAAATTATAAATTGGTATAGCCACTGTGAAAAACAGAATGGAGGTTCCTCATTAAATTAGAAGTAGAACTAGCATATGATTCAGCAACTCCACTTCTGGGAATATATCCAAAGGAAATGAAAACATTATGTCAAAAAGATATCTGCACCACCATGCTCAGAGCAGCATAAGCTACAACAGCCAATCTATGGAAACAACCTAAGAGTCCATCAATAGATAAATGGATAAAGAAGTTGTGATACACACATACACACACACACACACACACACACACACACACACACACACACTTCAGCCATAAAAGGGGAGGGAAATTCTGCCATTTGTGACAATATGGATAGACCTTGAGGGCATTATGCCAAGTGAAATAAGTCAGACCAGAGAAAGATAAATGCTGTATGATCTCACTTATATGTGGAATAAATTTAAAAAAAAATAAAAAACCCAAATTCATAGAAAAGAGATTAGACTGTGGTCGCCAGAGGGTGAGTGAAGGTGGCCAAAAGGTACAAACTTCAGTTATCGAAATAAACAAGTACTAGGGATATAATAATATACAACACGAGGACTATAATTAACACTGTTGTATGGTGGATTTGAAAGTTCCTGAGAGAGTAAATAGGAAGAGTTCTCATCACAAAGAAAAAAAAATTGTTTTCTTTTTGTATCTACATAAGATGATGGATACTAACTAAACTTACTGTGGTAATCATTTCACAATTAATATATAAGTCAAGTCATTATGCTGTACAGCTCAAACTTATACAACGTTGTATGTCAATTATAGCTCAATAAAACAGGGGGAAGAAAAAAATAAAATTAGAAATTCATACAACCCAAAAGCAAAAACAAATAAGTAATTTGATTTAAAAATGTACAAAAGAGCTGAATAAGTATTTTTCCAAAGAAGATGCACAAATGACCAACAGGTACATGAAAACATGAAAAGGTGCTCAACATCACTAATTATCAGGAAACACAAATTAAAACCACAATTGGCTATCATTTCACACCTGTTAAAATAGCTATTATCAAACAGCAAATAGACAAGAGATAATTAGTGCTGGCAAGGATATGGCAAAAAGGGAACCCTTGTATACCGCTGATGGGAGTGTAAATTGGTATATGGAAAACAGTATGGAGATTCCTCAATAAAAAGTTAAAAACAGAACTACTGCTAAAAACAGAACTACTATGATCCAGCAATCCCACTTCTGGGTACCATACATATCCAAAGGAAATGCAATCATTACCTTAAGGAGCTCTCTGCACCCCTGTTTATTGCAACAGCATTTACAATAGCCAAGACATAAAAGCAATTAAGTGTCCATTGACAGATGAATGATAAAGAAAATTCAGTATTTATATATATAATGCAATATTATTCAGCCATAAAAATAAGGAAATCTGTCATTTGCAGCAACATGGATAGACATTGAGGGTATTATGCTAAGTGAAATAAGCCAGACAAAAAAAAGACAAATATTGTATGATCTCATCTGTATAAAGAATTTAGAAAACAAACAAACAAACAAAAAAACAGTGGATAGTAACTGAGAGGAGACTGGTGGTTGCCAGGGGCTGGGGTGTAGGGAAAAATCCCAAAAGCCTTCCAAAATTAACAGAAAATAGTAACTATGTAAGCAATGGATTTGTGCAGTAACTTTATTGTGGTAATCATTTCACGGTACATACATATATCAAAGCAACTCATTGTAGGGGCACCTTGGAGGCTCAGTAAAGTGTTTGCCTTCGGCTCAGTTCATGATTCCGGGGTCTTGGGATTCAGTCCCATGTCAGGCTCCCTGCTCAGCCGGGAGCCTGTTTCTCCCTCTCCCTCTGCCCCACCTACCTGCTCATGCTCTCTGGCACGCTCTCTATCTGTCTCTCTCTTTCTCTCTCTCTCAAATAAATAAATAGGGTGCCTGGGTGGCTGTTCCCAGCTCAGGTCATGATCTCAGGGTCCTGGGATTGAGTCTTGCATTGGGCTCTCCGCTCATCAGGGAGCCTGCTTCTCCCTCTCCCTCTGCCTCCCTCTCTGCCTACTTGTGCTCTCTCTCTCTCTGTGTCAATACATAAAATCTTTTAAATTTAATTAATTAATTAATTAACTAAATGTTTTTTAAAATGACTTCATTCTAAACCTTTAAACTTATACAACATCATATCTCAATTAATTTCAATAAAGCCGGATAAATTAAAAATAGGAAATCATAAAGAATCTAGTCCAAATAAAAGGTATGAAAAGTAGAGGAAAGAGAAATGAGTATCCAACACCTATCAAAGTGAGTGCCTTTGCAACTACAGCACAACATATATTTATTGTGACTTTAGCAGGGAAATAAAATGATAATTAATGCAGTATCACTCTCAACCGACCCACCCTTATCTCCCAGGACACAAGCATTTTTCAGTCAACATCTCCCTATCAACAGTCTCCTCCTACAATAATATTTGAAGAAGTCACTACTACTGGTGAAGCAGCAGTGCAGAGAGGAAGAGGATCTAGAACTTTCCAAAGTTCTAACTGTCCAGAGGTAGAGGACACTTAGTGCCTGCACCAAGTTATCTGCATCATTCTCTGTCTGCAAAACACAACAAGGCACCATAACACACCCAATCTTTGAAGTGACGTACCTGTTACTTACAATCTAATAATTTACTACAGCTTGTCTTCTTGGTTTCTTCTTTGGTTTTTGGTCTGCATACCTTGCTAGGTCTTCTACTGCAAGAACTGACTCAAACAACCTTTGTACAGTTTATGGTTTCTTGGCATGCCCAATGAATAGTTGTACTGATGTTCAAACAAAAGCAAACAAAAAAACTAAGGGAGACAAGCACTTAGCCAAATAAGAAATTAAAAGCAGTTACATCTGGTCCACTTTCCTGTTCCTCTTGGCTTTCTGATTTTCTAAGAATTCTATGTTTACTCATTTCCTTGCTTACTGGTCTATTCCTTTCTCTCCCACCACATCTTATGCTCTAGGATAAAAAAGATCTGATCTATTTGTTCCCCATTGTGGTCTCAGAATATAATAATAGAGACCTTGTTCATAGTGAGCGCTAATCACGTATTTGTTGAATTAAGTGAACCGACAGGTAGTTGTATGGATGAATAAAAGGGCTCTTCCTATCATTTTCTGCATACAGATTTCAGAGTTCCCTTAAATCCAACCATAGGAGCATACTAGAAGGACTGTGATGTCTTTGTGATGTCTTACTCAACCAGCTGTGGTCGTGGGTGTGGCAGATGGGAATTTTTCAAACAGAAGGGTATTTTAAGAACTATTTTTAGGTTTACAGGGAGTGAGAAAGAGTGGGTGGGGCTAATGACCTGACAGTTGGGCACCAGCACAATCAATAGAAGCCTTATTTCAAATTACTCCAAACAACACATTTACTAAACCAACTGTGCTGATATTTGGTTTGTGAAGTCTTGAGTAATTTTTTTCTTCTTCCTACATCTTCTTAAAGTTGTTTGATGAGTATGCGCTTTTTTTCAACTATTTTTTTAAGGATTTTATTTATTTATTTGAGACAGAGAGATAGAGAGAGAAAGAGCATGAACAGGGGTAGAGGCAGAGGGAGAGGGAGAAGCAGGCTCTCCGCTGAGCTAGGAGCCTGATGTGGGACTCGATTCCATGACACTGGGATCATGACCTGAGCCGAAGGCAGACACTTAACTATCTAAGCCACCCAGGTGCCCCATGAGTATGCTTTTTGAATTGGGAGGATAAAGGAGTCATAATTGTTCAGGCTATTCATCGAGCAGCCACTATATGGTCAGCTTTGTGACGGGTAAAATCAGAAGACAGAAAAAAGCAAAAGGCATGGTCCCTGGCGAGAAAGGAACTCACAACTGAATTCTAGCCTTGGAATGGTCCGCGGCTATATTTAGTTGTGGGTATTGCTGACATCTCGGCAGGGCCTTCTACTCTCCTCATATCACCACTGGTCTAAAATTGATTCAAACTCCATTTGGTAGTGTAGGAGCTGCAGAACCCAGGCAAACAGCCAAGAAGTCTCTCCCATATTTGCAAAACTAAAAGGCAGACGACTCGGATTTGTAAAGAAAATCTGGGACATATTATTTGCTGATCCTAGGAGTGAAGAGAGTTCTTAGAAAGGGATTACGATGATTGATGGGTTGTTTTGTTTTGTTTTTGTTTTTGTTTGAAGATGGACGGCTTTTGGGTTTTTAAAAAAAAACCTTTGAAAGATATTCTCATTTTTCAAGTGAAACTTCATGTTAATTCATGTTGAATTGGCAGTTTTAAAATCCATGGCTCATTTGATAGGAAAGCTGTTCTGTGTTGTAGCGGCTGCTCTTAGAGTAGCAGAAACCCAAGGGTTTCTAGGGAGTAATAGGTTAATACATTGCTGCTTGGAAAGAAGGAAATACCTTTTGGAAAAAGAGCAGAGTAGCCATGACAATGAGCGTTCTGCTTGCCAGGGGCGAGTGAACAATTGGATGCCAGCAACTTTAAGCTATTGTTAGCACAAGAGACAGGACATTTCTCTTGGAGCAGCCACTAATGCTTCAGAAGGCTACACTGATTCGACTGGATTATATTGGCTCCAGATAGAAAGGTGTGAAGTATCATGTGATCACATAAACAGCTATGAAGAGACTTACAGAATCTTGAGAGGTGATATTGATGTAAGAGTTTATATCTTCCCAAATTAGGAAATGAGTCTTCATGAAAAAAATTCTACCTGTAAAAGTAAAGCAGCAGGAAATGTAGGTCATTCTTCCCTTAGCAATGGAAGAGTCTGTTTTATGCAACTCTCTCTTCTCGTGGTCCTCAAGGAAAATGAGCAGAGGTAAAGACATTTTGAAAATATGATAGCAAATTATGACAGCAAAATCAAGCCTTTATCACAGAGGAGAAATCATACCATCTTGTTTGCAAAGACAGGAGGAGCCATCTGGGGGCCAAAAAGCAGAATTGGTCCATTTGGGTACACTTGTGGAACACCTTCACACCTGTCACCGAATTCAGTCTATTTTGATTTTCCTAATAGTGTTAAATGCAGATTTTCCTACACATTAGTAGCTAGGCATTCATGTTAAGCTCAAACATGGCCAATTTCAATTAAAATTAAATTAAATTAAGAAGCCATGTAGATTTAAAAACTAATAGTAAGTGTAAACAAAACTATGTTTTTTCTTGTTTTAGTCTCATCAAATGAGAGGATAATAGTTAATGACAAAAGGATTTCACCTAAAACTTAAACTCTTTCTTTTTAAAATATTAAACACCATTAGAGGCAAGGAAGGACTGTTGTTTCATTTTGTTGTTGTGCAGCTGCCTAGAGTTTTAATTTTATTTAATTTTAAAAAGAGGCTAAGAAGGGGAAATGTAAGAGTTTGGATCCCTGAAACATAAACATTGCCTTGTTTGGTTGGTGAAGGGAGAACTTCTGATCCCCTGATCCTAGGAAATAAATTAGCACTTGTCAAAACAAAAATGGAGGCCTTTCTACCTAGAGTGTTTGACTACACAGCTTCCATCAGCACTCGTTTCTAAAGAGAATACCTATTTTTTGCCTGCAAATCGCTACTGAGAGCCCCCATTCAAATAATTCAGATATTCTACTATCAACTCTTAGGGGATGCAAAAAGGAGCAGTTCTCATTTTCAGTTTCCATTACATATTTTTTCTCCATTCAGTCTTTTTGAGGTGAGTAGGCAGTCTGCAGGGTACAATCAGAAATGAATACCCATCCAAAATGTGGAGAAATGCATGTTGGATTAAGGAAGGAGCACTGGGAATATCTATTGAATTCCCCAACATTTAGAATTGTGTAATTTTTCAGTAAGGAATGTACACTAGGGAATGTGGAAGGCCAGAATTTCTCCCCCAAACACTCTGTAAAAAAAAAAAAATTAAATTAAATTAACAGCGTTCCCTTTGACTTTAGAGGGGCTTCATGAATAGAGGCCAAAGGAGATCAATGTTGGCTCCAAATTCTAACCATAAGGATTGTCCAACATTTGCATTTATTCAGCCTCACTTGAAACCTTTGGTTCTGGAAGGAAAAAAAGAACTTGACAATCTGGTTAACATCTGGTTTTCTGGCAGCAACTTAAAACTTTGCTGCACTCCTCAGTTTTAAGACATTGTGGAACTCCCTGTAGATAGTGCCTGATCTTGGAAAGTTTAATGGAGCAGATGGCTCTCTTAAATAGAAAAATCTAACTGCAGGAGGCAAGCACCCAAGAAGTTCCCTCAAAGGAGCAATTACTCTCTTCCCCAGCGCCCACTCTGCCAAGACCATAGGAAATCACTTCGTGACTCGTTACCAACTTTTAAAAAAATAATAATATTTCAAAACCAAAGTCATCAATTTTAGCTCTTTATCTCCTTTCCCAATCCCTTGGTTGACTACCACCATCTTCTATAACTCATTCGTAGAGAAATTCAAATTTCTCCCCCATCCAGAGTCTTTACTGGGATAAAGATTTTATTTTAAAACAAGGGAGCAAGCATTTTAAATTTCTGTCAAATTCCTGTTAACTTTTTTTTTTTAATTTATTTGACAGATAGAGACCACAAGTAGGCAAAGAGGCAGGCAGAGAGAGAGAGAGAGAGGAGGAAGCAGGCTCTCTGAGGAGCAGAGAGCCCGATGCGGGGCTCGATCCCAGGACCCTGGGATCATGACCTGAGCCGAAGGCAGAGGCTTTAACCCACTGAGCCACCCAGGCGCCCTCCTGTTAACTTTTAAATTTAAAAGAAATTTTTAAATTTTAAGTTTCTGTTCCTCAGACCCACTTTCTGTAGCAAGATTTTGTATACTTTTTTCAATCATTTGTTTTCTGTAGTACAGCAACAAATTCCTCATGGTTTAGGATGTACACATCAGGAAATGCCTCAAAATTAGATGTTCGGTGGTAAATAAATGCCTCTCTGTTCACAACTTCCTCTAGAACCCCAAAGGAACAACTTAGCAACTGTGATAAATACCTTAAATCAACCACAAATACCTTGAGCATCATATTTTTTTCCCTAAATGAAGGTGAAGAGAAGACATATTCCTCTCCACTTGGTACAGTAATAAAATTCTAGTATCTACAGCATGAGCACAACTATTTGTAGTCCCTTAGGAAGTTCAGCTTCTGGTCATTTAAATATTCACTGAGAAACTATGTGGCAGGAACCATGCCAGTTGCTGGGCATACAGCAGCGAATGAGACGACATGGTACCTCATGCAGCTCATAGTCTAACGGTTCCCCAACTGCTCAACATTATTCGGCCACAATAACCACGGCAGATGAAGCACACGTCTGCACACGTTCCCCGAGGTGAGGTCAAAGTTACAGGCAGTTCTCACCATGCTATACTAAACCCCACTCCTTCTTTTCCCACTAAGGAAAATGTTCGAATGCAAATAAAGGGCAGTAACAATACTACACACATAACTTTGAATATACTCTTCATTTTTAAAAAGGCTTCATACACATTAGATCTTCATGATTAGTAATAAATTATGGGCAACAAATCATTTACCTCTCACAAATCATAACAACATTCCAGGATATCTACATTGGGATTGAGAACCACAGTTCTCATGACTATCTCTTTGGAACTGCTCCGTAGGTTACAAATCAGGCTTAGCCCCAATATCTTATTCAACTTTAATAATTTTCCTTAAAATCTCACGCAACTAGACAGTAGCTAATTCTCTTCCACAGTCTTTTGGCTCCAGACACATGCCCTTACCACTAACATGGAAGTTAGCCACATGTAACCTCTGGGTAGCAAATATACACATGGTGAAGGTTCTACAAGTATAAAAACTACAACTAAACCAGTGGCATTGGAGAAAAGTGAGGGACAGAACTCTGAGGAATTTGATAGCTCAGGCTACACGCTGTATCAACCAGGTCTGGAGCATTATATATGGTGCACAACTTCGTCTAGATGAACATATATACAAGTCAATCATATCTTCTCTTTTGCCCACTTCATTGTTAGAGAATGTGCCCACATCTTCCTCTCAGGTCATCAGCTAGCCTGCTCTGTGCTGAACTGACGGTTAGCTCCGAGCACTGCTAGTCGGACTGGAGGGGGCGGGGATGGAACCCACTTTAGGCCAATCAGATTCTTATTCTCTGAAATCTGAGTGTTGGATGTGTGAAGACATGTAAAGTCAGGGCTGAGGTGGCTATGTTCAAGGCATGATATATGATGAGAAAACAGAGAAAGTCAGACTATAAAAAGAAACAGAGAAGGATAAAGTAGAAACACAGACAGAAAGAAAAGAGAAGTTCCAAAGAGAAAGACAGCAAGAAAATAAATGCTTTCACTCCCTGGGTATGCTCATTTGAGTCCCCAGTCTTCCATGAGGCCACAGTTTGTACATCTTGCCTTTTAATTCTTAGCCACTAGGTTTTCCTTTCAGTAAATTTCCTTTTTTTCTCTTTCTTCTTATTCTTTTTTTTTTTTTAACTTAATTCCATTGGAGAGGATTTCTGTTTCTTATAGCCAGGAAATAGTTAAGGCTATATATAAATGTCTATTTTCCAGACTAGCTAGGCTAGAACCCTCTCTCTTATTCTCAGCTTCCAAACTCTGGGGAAGACCAAAGCCATTAAGAAGTAGAGTCCAGGGATGCCTGGATGGCTCAGTTGGTTAAGCTGCTGCCTTCGGCTCAGGTCATGATCCTGGGGTCCTGGGATCAAGTCCCGCATCGGGCTCCTTGCTCGGCAGGGAGCCTGCTTCCTCCTCTCTCTCTGCCTGCCTCTCTGCCTGCTTGTGTGTACTCTCTCTCTCTCTCTGACAAATAAATAAAATCTTAAAAAAAAAAGTTAAAAAAAAAAAAGAAGTAGAGTCCATACCACTCTCATGATTTAAAATAAATATGCTTTCCCAGAAAATTTTGTTGTTCTGCTTTCCATAATCCCAGAAATCTATGTCACTTTTCCTAGGTTTACAGCCTCCTCATCCAACATTTGAGATGAACCCAAATCTTTTCTTCTGATGGCTCATTATTGTCTCATTACCTTCTTAGGTTTTTTGGGTGGGGGGGGTTGTTGTTGTTTTGTTTTACCTTCTTAGTTTTAATCCTTATCAGTTGCATTCTCATTCTTCCACACTGCCAATTTCAGTAAGGAATGCAGGGCACCACTTATTCTATATCATATCATTGTATTTCTTCTTCTCTCATTACAACATAATTATAGGAATCAGTACTGACTCTTGGCCAATAGAAGAAAGAACTGGCCTACTGCCTAAGATGGAGGTAATTATGCACTATATTAGTCTGGACACTTGCTGCAAAAAACAGAAGTCCTACTCAAATTGATTAAGGGAAGAGAAGAATTTATTGGCTCATATGACTATGGAAAATGACAGGAAAATAAATGCTGCAAGGACTCTCTCATGGTTGGAATAGGAATAGGAGCAGTCCTCTTAAAGAGGAGGAAGTATGCCTGCAATTCCACTTCTAGCTATATACCCAAAAGAATTAAACCAGGGCCTTGAAGTAATAGTTGTACTCCTACGTTCATAGCAGCATTACTGACAATACCAAAAGGTAGAAGCAACCTAAGTGTCCACTGATGGATGAAGAGATAAAAAGAAGATGGTCTACACATGCAATGGAATATTATTCAGCCTTATAAAGGTTCTGACAAGTGCTGCAACATCAGTGGACCTGGAGGACATTATGCCAAGTGAAATAAGTCGGCTGTGAAAAGACAAATACTATATAATTCCATTTATAAGAGGTATCTAGTAGTCAAGTTCATCAAGACAGAAAGCAGACTGGTGGTTTTCAGGGACCAGGAGGACAGGTGAAAGGAGAATTGTTCAATGGGTACAAAGTTTCAGCTCTTCAATATGAAAAGAGTTCTGGAGAGAGATTTGCTGCACAATATGAATGTGCTTAAAATACTGAACTTACCTCTTAAAAGTGCTTAAGAAGTCCATTTTATATTAAGTGTATTATACAATGAAAAATAAATTTTAAATTCTTTTTTTTTTAGATTTTATTTATTTGACAGACAGAGATCACAAGTAGGCGGAGAGGCAGGCAGAGAGAGAGGAGGAAACAGGCTCCCTGCGGAGCAGAGAGCCCGATGTGGGGCTCGATTCCAGGACCCTGGGATCATGACCCTAGCCGAAGGCAGAGGCTTTAACCACTGAGCCACCCAGGCACCCCAAATTTTAAATTCTTTTTTTTTTAAAGATTTTATTTATTTGACACAGAGAGAGAGAGATCACAAGTAGGCAGAGAGAGAGGGGGAAGCAGGCTTCCCGCCAAGCAGAGAGCCTGATGTGGGGCTTGATCCCAGGACCCTGAAATCATGACCTGAGCGGAAGGCAGAAGCTTTAACCCACTGAGCCACCCAGGCGCCCCCCCCAAATTTTAAATTCTTAAAAAGAAAAGGAAGTATTCCCAGAAGGGTGCTGGAGTTTGTTTCTGATGAAATGACCTATGACCACGACAGTTACAAACGAGGGGGAAAATTACTCATCCCCTCACCTAATGGAAACACCCTGGAGGCAGGTGAACAAAGGAAGCACAGTATTACACTAAGGAATGGAAGAGGCTTGTCTAGACTCATTGCACATAATCAGAGTGGGCAGGAAGGAAAGAAGACACAGCAAAGCTACCAGTAACAGATTCATGCAGATTTATGGCACGTAACTCTAAGCCAGGGACCACTGTTTTAGCATACGGGGGAGAAATCAGCATCATGTTGAAACCATATTCAAAAGTTTGATTTCTTTCATACACACTTTTTTAAGTGTGCATTTTAAATTTTAAAAGTTTAAAGTTTAAAAGTTTAAAAATCAAATGCAGGATAGCAATGCCAAGTACAGTTGAAGACACCCATATTCTATGACTCAGTAATTTCACTCCTAGATACACATCTTAGAGAAACCCTTACCCATAACTACCAGGCAACATGGACCAGGAATCTCTCTAGCAATGTTACTTGCAATAAGAAGATATGAAGACCAACTCAAAATGTCTCTTGAAAGGAGGACTGAACAGCGGAGAGATTTTTTTCTTCATACAATGGAATACTACATGGTAGTGAAAATAAATGAACTAGAGCCGTCCACACGAACATGGGTGGATATTACAAGCATAACGGTAATGTTCCACCTGCTCTAAAATTACTTACGGAAACACACAAAGTGGAGCACAGGAAAATCTGAAAGAAAAAGCAGGAGATGGTAGCAACTTTCGGGGTAGAAGTGATCTCGGAGTAGACAGATGGGAAGGATAACAGAAAGGAACACACAAAGGGCTGAAAAGGAACTGATAATTTCTTAAGCTGTTGGTGAAAACACAGCTGTTCGATTCATTATTAATCTAAACTGTATTATACATGTTACCCATATGCATTATACAAGTTTTGGGGGGATACAGTTTATGCCAACACCTGCTTTAGAAAGCCAAATAAAGAGAATCTTTTTCACATCTCACTGTGCTGATGCCATAGGACCAAATGATTTTTTTAGCAGACACTGGACTCCAGTATGCGTTGGAAGGCAGCTATCTGAGATTGAATGTGCAACGCACAAGGGTAGATTTTATTTTGCATTGGTCTCTTCAGAGCACTTGTGTTTTTATATTCTCTTCTGACACTTGGAAGACAGAAGAAAAAAAACGTAATGGAAAAGATTAACAGGGACTAGAAGTTGACATTTGAATGCATTGCCCAATAGATAAGCAGAGTTACACATCTGCACAGTTCACAATGAAATTTTACATGAGCAGCTGAGAAAAAATAAATAAATATAGATCTAGAGATCTGATAAAAACACGTCTTTATTTCGGTGCTTTATCGCTTGCAATGGGTGGTTCAAATCACAGCTCCTGGTGGGTTATATAAAGCCTTACCCCATGAGTGAAAATATTTCTGATTAGAACACTCCCCAGGTTACCTACTGTGTTCTGTTTATTCAGCTTATTTCAAACATTTGCAGGGGAGGGGGGACACAAAATTTATACAGAGAAAAAGGATGAAAGCAGTGACGTGGATTTCTGGTTTGACTTGGCCAATTGGAACAGGCCCATGGATATAATATCCAGATACTAAAGTTCACAGATACTAAAATTGTGTTTATCAACCAAGTAGGGTGGTAAGTCATTGCTGAAATTTTTGATATATGGTCCTGGACTTGATGACCTTTGCTGAAACTTAATATGTGTTTTTAAAGGTCTCTACATAAGGGGATTAAAAAATAAGCAAACTCGTGGCTATATGGCTGTAGCTGTTATCCAGAGTGATGGGTATCTTTACAATACATCCTTTATCAATCTTTCTGAGCACCTAGAACAGTTTACTGGTCATCCCATTCAAAAAGGAGCATTCTCTCCCACAATAGAAGTAGGATAGACTTAATAAATAGTCTCTGGGCATTAAAAAAAAAAAACAGACAGAAAAAGGTTCCATACAGAGAGAGCTATCCTCTGTTTTTTCTTTCAAAAGGAAAATATAAGTAGGAAAATATGCGGGGGATAAGGTTTACACAACATCTGTTCCCTCTGAGTCTCTCTGAGGCCACAGAGAATTGTCCAGGAATATTGGATACCAAAGGGAAAACAAAATTGGCGACCTCACAACAACCAAAAATAAAGACAGAGCACATGCAAAATAGCATGTGTAGGGAAAATTAATTTGAAGCCCATGTTCTTTCTGGCAGGGCCACAGACATGAACAATAGCACAGGAAAAAATTACTCAGAAGAATTATATAGATGAGCTTCACTGTATAGAGGCTTTTTTTTTTTATAATGTCTAACTATTGCAAAACAAAACAAAAAGCAATCCAAACATTCTCTAAAACCACAGTCTCCAATCATTAATGTGTTTGGGTTGGATTCCAAGCCCTTCCTTTTGGAATATCTCCTCAATTGAACTATAGATACTCAGAGAACATTGATTAATTTCTCCTAAATGGTCCCAAAGTTAAGGTCCCTAAAGTGTTGTCCACGTGGAAATATATCTGTACACGGGTGACAGAAAGAACTTTCTATTTATTTATTTATTTATTTATTTAACGATTTTATTTATCTGAGAGAGAGGGAGGGGCAGAGAGCACAAGCAGGCGGAGGGGCAGTAGAAGAGGGGGAAACAGACTCCCCGCTGAGAGGGGAGCCCAACACAGGACCCTGGGATCATGACCTGAGCCAAAGGCAGATGCTTCATGGACCGCGCCACCCAGGCGCCCCTGGAGTGGGCCTTTTAAATTTAGTGAGATATATTTTATCTTTGTATGTCACACCTTACCCAAGAGAGGAACTGAAAACAGATTCTACTCAAGAGAACCTTTCTTTGGATAAAATGAGCTTATCCATTTGGAAGTTCTGATCAAGAGAGTGAAAATGGGAAGTAATATCCTTTAAAATATATTAAAAATGACTATGAAGAACAGTGGTCAGAGAAGACCAGAAAAGAAAAATTTTCCCGTCAATAAGTAATTTTAGAAATTCAGATCCTAACAGGGTTTCAATATGATTTTTTTTTTCATGCCAGCATTCTACTCAGCAGAGATCATCCCTAGAGCCTAAAAGAGCTATGGAATGGTGGAGATTAATGGGGTGGATATTTTTAATTAATGTTTTTGTACAGCCCATCAGCTCTCCTACTGTTATTAGAGCACAGGAGAGCCCATCAGCTCTCCTACTGTTATTAGAGCACAGGTACAAGGTACCTGGGCAGAAGTAGTTCAGCGACAAATTGTGAAGTCTCTCTCTGTCTCAACACTCATTCTTGTTGTATCCAATTTTTCTTTAACATTCCACTCATCTCCAATCAGGAATGATTGGGGAATGTTCCCCTTCTTCAGTTCCCTCCATTTACCAAAAGACAAGTGCTCTAATGACCCACTATCTGATGATGGCTCTCTGCTATGCCAATTTTATAAAACTACTCAGTCCAACCACTGACAGCAAATTGATTTTATTCCAAGTACCAATCCTAACTGATTGGTAATGCCTGCTAGGGGGCATGGATGGGCAAGGATTTCAAGGCCCTATTGAGATTTACTGGCAAAGAGCATTGTGCTTGATTTGCAATGTCTGCCACAGGTCAGGAGTAGGGGACAAGTAGCAAACACATCATGCATTTATCATCCTTACACCATTCCCATGGTCCCATTCGTAAATGCTACACCTCTAACGCTTTTTTTAAAAACATATTTTCATGAGACCAGTTCTTTACCCAAAGCGTAACTCTGAAAGGAAAGCTCAGCCGTATAGCCATTTGATGGAGGAGATTATATGAGGTGGGGTTCAGCTCTGCAGAACTCAATTTACCCTAAGTATAAAGCAATTGCAATGAGTTGACAAACAAGGAAATATACGCTTGTTTTAAATAATGGTTCTCCAACCTAAGTGTCCATCAGTAGATGAAGAGATAAAAAAGATGTGGGGTGTGTGTGTGTGTGTGTGTGTGTGTGTGTTGGAATATTACACAGTCATAAAAAAGAATGAGATCTTGTCACTTTCAACAACATGGATAAAACTAGATAGTATTATGCTAAATGAAATCAGTCAGACAGAAAGCCAAATACCATATGATTTCACTTATTATGTGGAATCTAAAAAACAGAGCAAATTAACAAGCAAAAAAAAAAAAAAAGGTAGAGAACAATAAATACAGAGAACAAAATGGCGGCTGCCAGAAAGGAGGGAAGTGGGGGATGAGCAAAATAGATGAAGGGTAGCTGGAGACATAGGCTTCCAGGGAAGGACTGAGTAAGTCACAGGGCTAAAAGGCACACCATAGGAAACAGAGTCAATGGCATTATCACAGCATGGAGACTGATAAATGCATGGCTACATTTGGAGCAAGCATAGACTTGTCGAATCACTATGCTGCATGCCTGAAACTAATGCAACATGTACATTGACTATAATAAATTTTAATTTAATTTTAAAAATAAATTTTAATTTAATTTTAAAATAATAAATAAATAATTACAGCTCCTCTTCTGCTAAGTGTCCCAGAAGACAACCAGCCCCAGTCAAAGCCAGGCTCTAATGCGGCAGGAGGGAGTTGTGCTGACATCACAGGTGTGTAAAGGTGGGAGGAGACATGGGCTTAGAGCATGGCATATGGTCTGGCGCCCATAAAAATGGACATACTTAAATTTTCACTTCTCTTTATACAGAGGTATTTGTATTTATAGATAAGATGATTTTGTCTTTTGTAAATGGGGCCACTCTAATAAAGCAAAGAGGGGGTCAGGCCAAATCATTGCCAAGAATTTAGAAGGAAATGTGCTCAGAACCAAGGAGCGGCCAGATCCAGGTCGCCACAGAATTGGGTAGCGCTTTCAGAAAAGAGGATGACTCGCTACTCCTCCCATCCTACCTCCCTCCCCTACTCCTCGCAATGAAGGCATTTATGAAGACAAGTGAAAATGTGGAATTGCTTCCTGTTGTAAATTTTAAATGTCATTGGCTCACTTCTAGTATGGTCTAGAGGATAGTCTAGCCCAGCCTTCTCAGGAACTGTAAGATTTTCTTTTGGCCAAGAACTGCTTTTAAGTTCTGAACACATATCTAGCTCGTCTTTCAGGTTCTATGGCTAAACCTTCCTCCCCCTCATGCCTTATAACCAGTATTTCTCTCCTTCTAAATTATGCTCACTCTCAGAAATATATGAATTAGGCTAACATTATTGCAGAACCCTTTACCCATTTACTGGATACCTGAAGACCATCAGAATTCTACAGACTCGAGAGCCCTTTCTAAAGGTTAGTGGTGGTGAAGGCTAACAGACTCAAGAAGCACCCCATCTTCCTCTTTCCTGATCTCATTCCCTTAAACATCATAAAAACTTACATGGAATCGGATAGACAAAGCCCTTCTAATGTGTCAGTAAGGTAGGACGTCTTCTCGCCTGTTGCTCTGAAAATAGACATCCACCCTCATCCTAGAAAATCCTTATGAAATAATTCTAATCATAATCTCGGACTCCAGGATTGAGAAAGTATTGTTTTGTGAGGTGTACCCTTCTGCAGTATCAGATTACTCCCAAAGGAGGATGTCTACTTCACCATCTCTACAATCAGCCCGTGGCGAATTTTCAGAACTTTACAGTGGAAGAGAGCTGTCTGGACCTCAGGAAATGGGACCCACGATAGGTATTTTAAGAAAAGCCATTCAGTCAGGAATCCAAATGCTATGGTGAACTGATGCCTGCATATTTGTCACACAGAAGGAAAGACAGGCAGAATTTAATCGCCACTCACCCAAATCATCCAGTAAGATAAATGTAAAAAGGGTCTGTTCGATAGGGAAAAGCAAGAGACAGTGAGCTTTTTAAAGAAAGAGACCAAGCACATTTCTATGACTCACAAGTTCCTCAACGATCTTGTCACTCTACCTACTTTCCTCATCTGTTAATGCTCTCCCATACACATCATACGTGGGACACCATACTGAGCTGGTTCCACTTTCTCATGACTCTGAGCCTTTGCAGATTCTGTTCCCCTTACTTGGGCAGCTGGTATTCCTTGGCCCAGCTAACCACTACTCATTCAAGGACCACATTCACAGGGAAGGTTTACTGACCTTTTTCTTTTCAGGTCTGTCCTTTACATATGTGTCCCTAGTGCTCTCTAATAATATGGAGATTATTAGGCACTCTTTTCTCTCTGAACTCAAAATCTTGAGGGTAGAAACCATTCATCTTCTTTTCTCCAGCCCTAACCCAGAACTAAGTAATGGACCTGAAATAATATTTCCTGAGGGAAAAAAAAAAGTGTAACTATTTAGTGGATAAAAGTATAAATGGATAAGTAAGTAGTAGAACCCAAAGGACAAAATCATGGAAGATGTTCTTCCAGGGAGATGGGCAGAAACACAGAGAAGAGGGAGCAGGAAACCCGTGTTGGATCTAATTCTGTGGTAAGGAGTTTATAGAAAGAAAATTCAGTTCCTGGCAGAGCTGAGGTAGTAAGCAGAACGACAGAGCAGAAACTGGCGTTCTCAGTAACTGGGGAAGGGTAGTAAAAAGAACTTGATCATAGGGCTGCAGGTGGCCTCACCCTGAGGAACAGGACAAGGAGTCAGCCACAGTAAACTCAGTAACAAACAGTCATAGCAGGAACCCGGTGAATGGGGAACTGGCATACACGGAGGCAGTGACAGCAAGAGCGAGACTCCCTGGAGACAGTGCTGGCGAATTACACACGCTGGGCTGTGGATGGGGCCTTTACCTTTCTCACATGAAGAGTGGGTCTCCCCTCCAGATCCTGAAGTGAAACTGCGGTTACAAATATCTACAGAGTATGCTCAACCTCCCAGACCTCCTGGATTGAAGGACAAACAATCAAGAAGGGCATGAAAGCTTCTATTGTGGTTTATTTTATAAATGTCTGTCACACCCACTCCTATTGCATTAGCCCAGGATATGGTTAGCGTTTCTATTCCTACGATATTCATCATGATCCGATTTTACCCCAGGCACCTTGATTTCATTAGGAAAAGGTAAGAAACTGATTTTTCTCCTTAAACAAAATGTTCTTCCAATATTTTTATTGCTACTATGCACACATTTTCTTCTACCTTTCAACAGTTTTCAAGTATTTGTTTCACCCAAAAGGGATAATTGTCCTGATTAGATTATTTTGGGGCTGCTGTCTGAAGTAGATGAGTTAAGTAAGAGCTTCAAATAGCTTCAGGATCCAGAGTTTAGTAACAATTAACAGACTCAGAGGCAAAAGAGTTTACTAACACATTCTATACTCTGGTTTTCATTTTTAAGATAAATTTGTTATACAGTGTAAGGACCTTTTATATTTTTATATTTTAGCCAGAGGCTTCCCTGCTCCCCTTCCCCCAGGGGATTTACTTAAAAACAAGTCCCGGAAACCAGCCTCAGGTAACAAAGCCCAGACACAAGGGTGGGTCAGGCCAGGTGGAGACATCCGGATCAGTGGGGGGATGCATACTGTCTCCCTAGTGACCAAGGAGTATGGGCCCCGCCCTTTGGGAGCCTTTTGCGCACCAATCCTAACCAAGGTGATAGGCTGAGTCAAATGTCTACTATAGGGTAAACTGTAATTCAGTTGGTCACCTAGCATCACTGTGCAGCTTTCTCTGCGTGTTACAGTTTCATTGGCCACCTGTGTGTGGCCAGGCCCAACCGCATGGCCTTTGCCCTTAAAAGCTAGTCTGTGAAGCAGAGAAGGGTCGCCCTCTCTTGTAAGAGGTGCGTCCCCGAACGTTCAGTTAGATTCTTGATGCTTGGCGCGAAATAAAGCTTTGCTCAACCTTCGCTTTATATCAGTCTCGCTTCTTTAATCACGGACCCATTTTGGGGGCATAACATACAGAAGTAAATATGTAATCACAAAAAGTTGCATTCATTTATATCGCTGAGTAAAATATATGAACATAAACAGAATGAGGCTAAATCACAAAAGGACCACAATATTTGGAACCCCACTAAAATATGACCCTGTTAGAGGTTCCGTGGCACAACACAGAACACACTGGACTTCCAAAATATAGCCCTGTTGTCGCTGGAGGGAGGAGGCGGAGGGTGGGCCGGATGGGTGATGGGTACTAAGGAGGGCACTGTGCTGTTGAGCACTGGGTCATAGTAGGCAAGGAATCACTCAATTCTACTCCTCAAACCAGTGTGGCACTATCTGTTAACCAACTAGAATTTCAGCAACAATGTGAAGAAAAAAGAAAAGAGACATCAGGTAAAACAATTAGACCTAAGGGAAACCACAGAAGCAGTTCAATTAGAATTAATTAAAAGCCTGGATTAAAGGAAATTCTTTAAAATAATAAAATCGTGGTACACTTAATCATTTAATTATGACTCTGCTAGAAATAAGAATAATACTAAAGTAAGTTTCTTTGAACAGAATATTTTCTTATAAAGAAAACAATCAAAACAAAATTAGAGCAGGGGAAAAAAAAACTCTGGTAAGTGAGATAGAAATAAAAAGAAATCTATAACAGTTTTAAAATAATACTACAAGAGACATTTAATACTAGTTATCTGTATACCGGAAATGTCACAAGATTTTCTACAAATGAACTGTAGACTAATAATATAGTAATGTTATTTTAACCCAGTACTTAATATATTCTAGGTGCTGTTCTCAGTGCTTTATATATGTAAGTTTGTTTAATTCTACCAATAACACTATGGGACAGATACTGCTATTATTTCCATTTCACAGATGAGGAAACTAAGGTACAGAGAAGTTAAATAACTTTCTCAAGATCACACAGCTAATTGCTGATAGAGCTAGTGTTTGAACTTAGAGAATGAGTGCTAACTATAACTTCAGAGAGGGAGAAATCACCACAGATCTAAGTGGTTTAGAAAGACATCATGGAGGGGAAAGACATGAGATAGTCCTCAAAGAATGAACAGAAATGAAATGTCTGTGGCACATGGTAGATGCTTACTAAATATTTTAGAATGAATGAATGATACTAGATGTGGGGAAGTAATTGGCATTAAGGCAAAGGGTAAATTAGAGGGGTGCCTGGGTGGCTCAGTGGCTTAAAGCCTCTGCCTTCAGCTCAGATCATGATCTCAGGGTCCTGGGATCGAGCCCCGCATCGGGCTCTCTGCTCTCTCCCCTCTCTCTCTCTGCCTGCCTCTCTGCCTACTTGTGATCTCTGTCTAATAGGTAAATAAAATATTTAAAAAAAAAGATTAATCTAAATCAGCAGAATGAAGTGAATGAGAGGGATACTATTACAATAATCCAACCATGAAATAAAAGCGCTCTAATCTACTTTGTGGCAGCAGAAAGTGGAAGAAAAACTGGAAGAAGACTCATGGTTATAGCAATTTTAGGTAATTTCCTCTCTGTCAAGTATTGGACTAACATTTCAGTTTTTTAAGTAACGACTTCCATGAGAAATAAAACCTCATCGTAACTTTTAAGTGGTAAATTGCTAAAAGAAGAAGAAGAAGGAGGAAGAGGAGGAGGAGGAGAAGAGGACGAAAGAAGAGGAGAAAAAGAAGGAGAAGAAGAAGTCAGGTGAAAATCAACAAACAAGAAATCCTACACAAACATTAATATTTTTTTTAATTTTTATTTTTTTATAAACATATTTTTATCCCCAGGGGTACATGTCTGTGAATCGCCAGGTTTACACACTTCACAGCACTAACCATAGCACATACCCTCCCCAATGTCCATTACCCCACCCCCCTTTCCCGACCTCCTCCCCCCAGCAACCCTCAGTTTGTTTTGTGAGATTAAGAGTCACTTATGGTTTGTCTCCCTCCCAATCC